>SMLS01069051.1:0-42326 GCA_004785975.1 Popillia japonica
ATTGATTCCGGTACATTTATTTCGTTGAATTATATTTTAAACTACAGACAAATAGCACTAGTACCGTTACTTTTTGAATACGTTGTATAGTTTTCGTAATACGCTTTATTGGAAGTTGTGTACGTTTTGCTTCTTGTGACCTTTATTTAAAACGTTACGATACTGATAAGAGCGAGCGGTCACTACGAGAAAACAGGAACACGCAGAAGTGCTACGAACTTTCAAAAGAAAAAGAAGAAAACATTATCGAGATGATTATTTATAAAACACAGTCGTGTAGATCATAAAATTTTACAATGACGTGTGACCTTAAGTATAAATGGGTTTGCAAATTTGCTTTACTGCAAACGTTACGTCCTCCTCACGCATAGTTTGGTGCGTGGAACGAAGATGTGAGCGAGTTCGGTCGACGACGTTTAACGTGCTGAAAACACTATACGATCTACAACCATAAAGTACTACGCAAAATATAGTTATACGGAGAGGTTAAGATAGGTCAGTTAGATGCTAAATGCATCTTTATTTCGCTGCTTCACTCGTTCTCTGTCTCCCTTGCGGTCGCTCGCTCCGTTCCGTCTCATTACACAGTAGAATATAAATTCAATTGTAATTATAATGTTAATGTCGGCTTTATTTTTCAATTGATCTCTAAACTTGCAATTGTTGACTTCGTAGTACAGATGGCTATACATCCACAGACATAAACAGGTGCTTATATATATGCATGTATTTGTATTGTGTATAATTAGTTACGATTGGTAGAGTGCCCAGGAGATACATTGGGTGTTAATTATAATTATCTGTAAATTAATTAGTAGAACGATGTTAATGGATAGGCGTAGGGTGTAAGCCGCTAATCCTATTCACTAAATTTAAATTTCCTTGCAGCGTTCAATATAATTTGATGGTAAAAATATAGTTTTTGAGGAGCCATACTAATTAAACTAACTTATTGTTTTTTAGGCGGTATCGTTTTTTACCTTCACAACTTAGAACGCCGGTAGAATGTCAAATATACAGTGCGTTCTTATATTTTACGTTTGGCCTGTTCCATTTATAAAAAGAGATAGTTGAAACAACAGAAACAAGAGTAATGTGTTTCTGGAATGATGGTAGGTTGTTTATTTAAAAAGGAAGAAAACACCAAATCTAGAATTGAAATACTTTAAAATGACATATGTATGTTAAAAACAAATAGGTACATACAATATTTTTTTAAATGTTTATGTGTAGATCGTGTTTTTGGTATATGTATAAGTACTTACATATTCTCCAGTTAAAAATTACTGACAATGAGTCCTGTTTATTTCGATTTAGTACATGGAGAGTTCATTTTCAAATCGTGCCATTGCACATGATGCTGTCAGTAGTTATTGAAACATGCGAAATGAATGGAAATGAATATGTTAACGTTATCTTGAAAATATTAAGAGAGAAAGAAGGACAGAAATAGATACTACAAGCAGTGGTTAAAATAAAAATTTATGAATATCGGAGTATCGGAAAAATAAAGGTTTTACTGAAAGACGTGTTCACAATTTTAATTTTTAGTACGTAGTAAGTAGGAAGCGAATAGCGCCAAATCTAAAATCTGAAGTTAAAAGCATTGTGTTCATCACTCAAAATAACGCGAGAGGAAATATTTTACTACAATAGGGAAACACGGATCTATTTACAAAAAAAAAACTAGTACCTACCATATTAACTGCATATACATACATAGACTATTTTCTACTCAAAGTAGTTTAACAATGCATAGTAATTGATTTCTTCTACACCAACAAAAGTTCCTCAAACTGGAAAAATCTCCAAACTTAATATAAAGTGATTAATAAATAATTTGAGATATAATTAGGATTTTGTTCGTCCGTGTGGATGTTTCTAAGCCTAACTGCAAAGATCTTTAACATACGAATAGCTACTGGTTACTCACCATTTTCTTCAAATGACCGGACTTCATCCTTTAAAGAGATTGTCAGTGAATTTGTTTCACAAAATATTCCAGTGGAAGTTATTACGTGGATATTAAGTACTGGAGAATATTAACCAACACTTCCGATAAATATAGTTAGTCTGCTTATCTTGCGGGTTAGTTGATATTTTTATAATGTTGAAAAAGTTCTGGTATTTGAACCTTATTTTTTCTTTTAAAACTGATCGAGATTAGCAAAAAGCAGTTTTGTTGCTCCTTGTTCTTTATCTTTCAATTGCCTATCGAATATTGCTGACTGACATTAGATTCTTAAAGTCTAAATGTATCTGCATCGAATAACTAAGACGCTCTTTGATTGATCGACCTGTTAAGGCTTAAAACCATGTAAATGTCATATTTTTCATCATGCATTATTTCTTAAGAAACGGTTTAAACGAAGTAGTAGTTTAAAATTTATATTTTTTAATATTTACGCAATCACAAAATAATGATTTTAGTTTTAATTTATTAAAACATAGATACAATATAATACAAAGCATTATATGCATAGATAAGCACAGTTCAGATATTTTTCTAGTTTTAGGTCACTTCAAACACTATTAATTCGATTAAAGATCATTTATTCCAGAACCTTTATAATTTATTAGGTATTCGTTACAACTTTGTCAGTGGAAGAAATTGACATTTAATTCGTGGTAAATAATTATAATCTATTTTTGCTTTTACTACTAGATATATCTATTTTTATAGTTGCATAGTTGGACACCTTTTGTTACCCTCCCTTTTGCTCCCTTTATCACTAAAGGTTTGAGTAAAATCTTCAAGGGGCTGGATCTTAGGACGGTTTACAGTTCAGGCACTAGTTTGAGAAGTCTGATCGGTAACCCTAAAGATAAGGTATAGCCTCTGGAAAAGTCGGGGATCTATGAAATTAGTTGTAAAAATTGTAATCAAAAATATATTGGGCAAACAAGGCGTTCCATCTCAACCAGGTTCAAACAGCATATGGGTAATCTTAAACATAACAGAATTGAAAAGTCCGGCGTTGCCCAACATATTTTCGAAAAAGATCATAATATTGATCATTCTATGTAAAATTAATTCGACCGCTTAGTAATTGTAAATTTCTAAATGTTTTTGAAAGTTTGGAGATTTACAAAAACAAGTCGTGTTTGATGAACAGTGACAATGGGCCTATTCCACATTCGTCATTGTTTTCGTTAATGCGAAGTTAATGATACGAAACACTTGATGGTTGTTTACGTGTAATTTTTAGGTTTCTTGTTAAGTCGTTGTTGTCATTTTATTTACTTTTATTATCGCCTTGATAATGACAGCATTGCTGTCGAAACGCGTTTATCCAAGTGTTTGGTGTCCTGTGGGTGATAGTGATCAAGTGTTCTACTTCGGCACCAAGAGATCAAGTGAATATTTGTGGATATTATATTTACTAACTACGCAATGTATTTTGTGTATGTGATTCTACTCAATTTTGAATAATATACATTGAATAGCATACATTACAAATTAATTCGTCTAATGAAATATTATTATGTAGGTATCTACTAAAAATTTTGGGCCTAAATTATATAACTTATAAAACAGTAGCTTACCAACCTTTTAGTTATCTTGTCAAATTAGAGCGTTTTCAAGTAGGATTGATTAGTTTTTGATTACAAAATTATAATTAATTTAGTTCAGAAGCGTTAATTGTTATGTTACATGTTATTTTATTATCTAAATAGTTTTTCCCACTTGTTAGGTCAATGATAACACTTGCAATTCGAACAAAAGTCAAATTTATTCCAAAACCTTTACAATAACATAATATAATATAATCTGGTTTTCGTAACAACTTCTTCAGTGGAATAAAATTGACATTTATTTAGTGTCAAATTACAAATAAATAACTAGCCATGCCTATCAAAAAATTATCTACAGACAAAGAAATTCAGTGATATACAGCCTGATTCATTTTCGAGCCTCACCATTGCGATCTCGCTTATTATTGAAGATGGATGGTAGGTTTAAATTTGGCAGTTGCTAAATTTTATGGTTATTACGATCCCGAAAAGAAAGTAGACTTGGAACAAATGACGCTCGAGTTATTTGAAAAAAACCGAAAAATCTCATTTCCTTATTTTGCTTGAAGCACTTTTATTGGGTCTTGCAGAGAAAAACTAAAGACACATTCTCAAGGTCACTTTTGCGTCTTTATCTTATGGTGTACTTAAAGTTTTTATACGACGTTTTGTTTTCTTTGAATCATCATCAACTTGGTTATTTCTTATGGGCGCCATATTGGATTTTGACACAACTAGAAAGATTTTCTTTTTCTGATTTCAACCATGTATCATATGTTGAAAACAAAATTTGATATAATGTGTTAATTGACGAAGAATCGGATTTGAGATTAAATAAGGTAGGTAGCTATGAAATTTAGAACTCTCAATCACTTAAAATTGAGTATCGCGTAAATGAAAGTCGATGTTAAATAAGATAGCCATGGAATTACGAACTGTCAATTATCGTTGCGTTAGTAACGCAACTTACTCGTAACTTTGATTTGGAAAATGTTAAGATTTTAAAAAAAGAAATAAATATATGAAATGATATACATTAAAAAAGAAAATAACGTGGTCAATTTTAGAACAGATATAGAAAATTTAAGTATTATTTATAATAATTTAATCACCTAATCACGCCTGAATTTTATAAAATTAAGCTCTTGACTAGGTTTTTTGCCATGTTTTTCCCTAGTCCTTGAACAGAATTGTTAGAGCTTGACAAAAAAATACATTGATATAAGGAGCATTAGTGTTATGATTATAAATTTACATTTCAAAATATCTTAAATTCTCCACTATATTGTAAACATAATCCTATATATCACTGAATTTCTTTGTCTGTAGATAATTTTGTTGATAGGCATGGCTAGTTATTTATTTATAATTTGACACTAAATAAATGTCAAATTTATTCCACTGAAGAAGTTGTTACGAAAACCAGATTATATATATTGTAAAGGTTTTGAAATTTTGGTGTTTTGACTTTTGTTCGAATTGCAAGTGTTATCATTGACCTAACAAGTGGAAACTATCTAGATAATAAGATAAGTTAAATGTCATAAAAATACATATATATTAGTTATGTTATATGTTATGTGTTACAATTCTATTACTCCCTTGAAACTCTTAATCTCTTTAAAATTACTAAGTGCAGTAATTATTGAAACGATTAAAAATCTCTCATTAAAACTAATGGTATAAATGTATATACATATTTATATTGTATAAATTTAAGACATATTGTATAGTTTGTGTTGTTTCAATTAAAACATTAAGCCAATGCTAAGAAAATAATCTTAAAAGTTCTAATTTTATCATTTTTGTAATTATTATTTCAACAATATTTTGCAAGATAAAATAACGACTAATTTTTTATAAACTTTTTTTTTCTTTATTAATTTATCTCCAATTATTCCAATATATTCACAATTCGCTAGGTTTAAATTCTTTTAAATACTCGCTACCCTTTGGCCTGTGGCTTATTGCAGTCGCCCAGTTATGTTTACGTCAATAAAAAAGCGCTCCTATTGCACCATATCCTTGCCTATAAATAGTTTAATGCACTTCTACAGATATGTTAATATATCGTAGTGATGGCTTTTGGCAGCTCTTCAGTGTGCAAAAACCTGAAGTACACACTACAATTATTTAGGAAAGTCACTTCTGTGACATGAAGAAATAAAAACCCAGGGCTGGTGATTCATGCGGATGGTTTTTACAGTTATTACAGAATTATTTACCAAAGTCAGCAAGCGTGTACTAGTTACCTAAGGAATATAGTAATATTGTGTAGCCATACCAGTTGCGTTCAATGTATTTACAATCATATAACAAGAAAAGAACATTATTTACATTTACACTCTTAAAATATTTTTCGTAAGCAGACCACTCCAATGTTAAATAGTTTGCCTCAACTGGTTGACGTTGAAGGTAGGTCAGAACCACGAGAAAAAATATTTATTCAGAGGAGAAAATATTTACACAAAAATTAGTCTGTTGATAATCATTCCGAAGCGAAACGACTGTATATACATACATACATACATACACACCATACATATATGTATCTGCATATTGGCGCATTCTGACGTGTGTTTGTAGTTTTTCACTGGTGCATAGCTCAACCAGCCAGATAAAAATATTTATTCTAATTTGTGTTTGAACAGGGCTTCTAAAAGATCTGTTTGCCAAATACTGGGCGTAAACTGCGCCTTCACTGTTTACTTTTGATTTAATTATAGGTGTTTTGGTCTATCGATCTGTTTCTAGCAGGCGCGATATGTACATAGACTCTATACAAAAATGAGAACTTTATATTTTTGTTCTGATAATAAAAACAGTTCGACAGCATGTATGTATACAACTCATGTACTTTTTCTTGTCTATACGTCTAAACGTATAGCCTCTTGAAATGTGTATCTCGTGATGACTGTAAGACTAACTATTTGTATTAAATTTTCAAAATCTATACGACGTCTATAAAATTGACGTAGTGGCTGACTGTTCATAACACACTTTACATTTACAGAGAGCAATCTTCAAAATGCGTCTCCTCAATGGATATTTGTAGATTATTCATACAGTTGGGAGTAGAATTAGCTTCAAAATTAATAATAATTATTATTAAAATTAGTATTACTTAGGAATTTGCTAATTGGAAACAATAAATAAATTCTAATTTTCTACTTCAGGGTGTTAAATACATTGTAAATGATAAGAATAAAGACCGTAAATTTCCCAAAGTTCAACATATTTTTTTATGCGAAAACTGGATGTATGTAAAAGTTCTGTAGATATACCTATGCGTGTTGCAAGACTATATACATGACACTAATGTCGTTTACTTTAAGTGTGCTGTTGTTGACTGCTGTGCACTGGACCTGAAATATAACAACAATATTTTTCAATCTGGCACACAGCGATTAGGAAGTTGTCTACCATATTATCTATCCATGTAAATGAAATGACATTCCATAAATAACACATGAATTACCAACACGAAAAAAGAACAGAAACATCCCTGTAATCTGCGAAGTCAGCAATAGGATTGAACATATGGAATTTTTTTATTGGAATACATATAGGTACTCCCTCGTAAAATATCATTTCATTTGGAAAAACCCTGTTCACATCGTTTCATTCTATTGTTACTACACTTGTTGTACTTGTTCTGTTACCATCGTTTATATTACACATCGTCTTTCTGATAGCTCTAGTTAGAGTTAATTACAGAGTGTGAAAGTACGATTTCCAACGCATTTTTCTCAGATTATCACCTACATCATTTAAAAATAACTTCGTAATTGGCCTCGTGTATAATCCTTAATTATTTCTGATTAAATTTTATAAACGTTCAAGGCGGTCTGTATTCAAAGTTTGTCTCAGCGCAAATTATGGTGGATCGAAAAATTGCACTATTAAATTTGCTTGCACAGCACGCCGTAAAACCGAAATAAACACCATTTAAAATCGGATCAGAAGACGCATTAAATCAGTTTTTACGACCTAAGACATCTTATATTCTATAGTCGCCACACGGACAAGCATTATTGATAAATAGGGACGAACTGAAGGAGAAAGAATTGCAAGAATCGGAAAAAATTAAATATGATACGGTGTGGATAACTGGTAAATATAAAACAATTGCAGGTACAAGCAATTTATTGGAAGTAATTTCTACGCGTTCGCAATAGACGTATACCTTCTTTTTCTTGTCTTATGGAGTATGCTTACTTGCAGCGATTTCTGAAGCAGTATATTTGTCTTACTTATGTACAGTCATGGAAACTAAAGATTAAACAGTTTCCATATAACATATTATTGAACGTGTCCAATCTTTACTTTCCATGAGTGTACCTCGTATTACTTATGTATAAGCTATATTGTTTTGATTAGAGAGCTGGTCGATGAGGCATTTATAGATTAGCTTCATTGCGATCAATGAGTCAACTTAATTTTTAAGTTTCAATTGAATCCTAAGATTCGGCTTAGTAGCTTCCACCTCAGTATCTCCTTGGAGATTATGGCTCTAGTATCAATTGGTAGCACATATTTCTGCCTCAGTTCTGTCGTTTCACTATATTCCGATCCCCGTCGACATTTATCACTGTTCAGATCGTGCACCTTTTTTAGGTAATTGTGCTGAAATTACTCTTATTAAAGTTCAGCAGCGATTTTGCTTTAGTGATTG
This sequence comes from Popillia japonica, assembly GCA_004785975.1. Classification (NCBI taxonomy): domain Eukaryota; kingdom Metazoa; phylum Arthropoda; class Insecta; order Coleoptera; family Scarabaeidae; genus Popillia; species Popillia japonica. Next base: position 8,192 of record SMLS01069051.1, read on the forward strand.
AGAATTTTTTTTATTGTGTTAGCTTTAGAGTATTGATCCATTGTGGGCTTTTGTTACTCTCCCTATGCTTTCTATGAGTCAAGAGTTTGAAAAATATTGCCCAGTTGTATTAGCTTCATCTAAATTACTACTGGCTTGCAGGGATGTCATAAGACAAGTACAAATTATTTGCCGACAATACTTTGCTGTAGTATCAGCACGTATCGAACGATGAGCTCTGTTTATCATAGAAGTACAAATATCACTTTTTTGAATTGGTAGTTCGGTTGAATATACAAGCCTACAAGTACCTACGATGCAGATCTACTAATGCAAGAATAAGAAGAAGTATGATAAGAATTCAATAATGCTAGTAATAATCTGAGAAATGAAGGAGATAGCTAAAGTACAAGAAGATGCAGATAGATATCAAAAGATGTTTGTTTCGAATCGGGTGTAAAATTGACGACAAGGAGCATTGGCTTTCAACACAACGTACAACAATTTATACAATATTGAGAAGAAAAGATTTCATGAAGGCCTGAAGAATGCTATTACTTGAAACTGTGGAGCAGCAGTTATAAAGAAAATGTGCCACCTGGCACAGTTGAATAACGGACAATTTTTGGGACTAACAATCAACCAGATTAACGATAACTCGATTTATCGTTTGTATGAAAGAATAGTAAGACAAAAATAGTGTCATTATCTTGTTCGTGCTAATTTTTTATGCATATGGACGTAGGTATATGCCTAATAGGTATTATAGATTAGAATTCTGCTAAAAGTAATTAATGTAAACTTTTTGGAGAAATACACAATTCCTATATTGGAAAAGAAATCTTATATTAGTTTTACATGAAGTTTAAGTGGCCTGCACTTTTTTTTTTAAAATTCAGTCTGCGATGATTTGCTTCAACGGGTGCAGTTATTATCAGTAGTAATATCCCTAGGACAGTGATAATCACAAAATAATTTTATTACTTTCCGAGAGCACGTTGCTTGGTAACATACCGCCGCCGTAGGCGCAGGGATGTTACCTAAAGAAACGTGCTAGAGGAAAGTAATAAAATTATGAGGATTTATCTCTGTCCGTGGGATATTTGGTCAGAAAATTTTTGGCTTTTTAAATTAACGTTAACATTTATTTATTAAAAGAACAACTATTGAAAGTACAATTTGAGAAACTAAATGAGCTTGCAGAAGTTGCTGAATTTGTTTCCAATTTATCTATATTTTTACTATTTAGTTCTCCAAATCGTGACATTTCGAAAATTAAATTTGGAACTGTCAAAAGCTTTACATAAGCAGTGATATGACATGTATGACATTAAGTCAGGTGACAGCCGGGGTGTTATCGGTAGTGATAACATTCCGGGGTAGTTATCAGTATAATCAAATGTTGATTGGATATCCTGATACATGTGACATAAAAGGATTAATTTTGATTGGTCGACAATTCAATCCAAAAATTTTCATTAAAATCACCTTGCTTACTTCTTCTATTAAGTTTTCTTTATTTGTAATGAGTGCAACTACGAGCTGTATTGCTTGTCAGACAATCGCTATATGTAGATGTTATGTGTCTATTGTATGTAAATATGCTTTTATACAACTTCTTACAATATTACCTACAATATTAAGTAGTTATTGCTTTGTTAATTATGTACAAACAACAAATGGTATCTGGCCGGAGAATTGATAGTAGACCGGGGCGCTACAATCGCCCGTCTTAACATTCGAACTTTCCATCTTCCCTCACAATCAGAGATGAACCGATCTTAGTCCTCCGACCATAGGGTCTGTAAATTAAATTAATCATAACATAATGATAATATACCTACAAACAGTTTTCATTATGCTTGGAAACGACTAGTTATTCGATAGCGTTAACATATTCCATTGACAATTGGAAAACAGGCATTGCGTACTTGGTGATGAACCTAAAGAATTGACCGTGCAACGTTGTAATTAATAAGAAGAACGATGGATAATTTAAATTTTGTCGATTTCCTATAGTTGCACGGAGAAAAATTTATAGTATTTATAAGTATAAATATACTGCATTTTAGTATAATTTATTGCTATATATAGGACAGCAACATAGCATACTAAATTTAACAATAAATTTATTCCTGGAAATTAAGTACCTATTATACTTCAATTTACTATATTTTATAGTAACTTTAAGTAAATTGCTTGTACTACAATTAGCAATAATTTGTACTAACAGATTTACAAAACCTTTTCACAAATACAAAGACCGCGTCATACTGCATCTCATTCTTTTTACGTACGAGCGCCTTAAACCTTCTCTCTCTCATTTCATTAGTGTTTCAACGTGCATAAATTGAAACTACCTTTATTTAAAAACCAATATAAATACTTTTAAAAACCAATGAACTAGTTTTGCTAGATGTTGTAAATTATTTTTATTTAAAAATTTCATCAAATGTAGCAAACCTTTTGTTTTAATCTTAAAACATTTTGTTTTAAGATTTTAGCAACAAAATTGTTGTTGGCCATTAAACACAGTGTTCGTAATTTTAATACAATTTATACTATTCATAAGTATAAATTTCTAAATAAAATGTTTTGCTGTCACAGTTTTCTCAGTGTGCATGCTAGGGCAGTTCAATTATCTTGTATTACCTTGTATTGATACATTATTCAAAAGACCCATTAAAATATTCAAAATAGTATATGTAATTGATGTAGTGTAATTGTAACAGAAGAGGTCGAGAAAAAAATGAAAGTTACCCAACTGTGGTGAAGAATTTTCGGTATTTTGTGTAATTATGTATACTAAATCGTATTGTTCGAGTTGAGAAGTTTATAATAGGCTTGTTTTGGTTCCACACTCGAACCAGTTCCGAATCGTTCTAAAGGTGCAACCAAATACACGTTATGTTAGATATTAGTCATACATATAGTCTATGATTATAATGATAAGAAGAATAATCATTTAATGCCCAACAGAACAAAATATTCCAATTACAGGGCATTTAAATACAGAAAAGGAAAACAATTAGTCGTGAGTTATAGTATGGTATGGCAACTTACATCTATTATTACAAAACAAAATTACAATACAGAATTAGAAAGATCTAGGCACAGACAATTAATCAATTAGAGGCAATCACCAAAATGCCACACCACAAAAATCACCAAAATTATGATGGTCTACTATTAGAACTGGTTCTGAACCGTTAAGAATACGAAACCAAAACAACGCTAATGGCAACATGTGATATTACACACAAAGAAACAAAAAATACCATTTTCAAATTATTGACTTGTGCCTATGGTTAATAAATAAAACGTGAAATCCACAAAGAGGAGCTTGCATTGCAAAAATCGAATACGCAAAGCAACCTTAGTTTAATATTGAAGCAATATTCTTTTTTATTTAACAATTAGGGTTAGTAATTCAACAGTTTCTTTGTAAAAATTAGCCACGTTATTAGCGGTGCTAGAGTACTTTCTAGCTTAAGTCTCTATAAGGGCGATACAATGTTTAACACCGTTACATACCACAACACTTCGTATACTGACCACACTTGACTTAAACACTGATATGTATGTATATGTATATTAGTTACTCTGCAATTCTACAAAGTTATAGTATTGCCAATCTACTGTAAATGAATATTCGACTATTACATTATTCCCTTGTTTTTATAAATTGCCAGCATAATTACTAATATACCCAAAATTTACATAATTTTATTGCAATAATAAGTACATGCTGTTTTAATGAACAGTGGATTCAACACAACAATTTATGTAACTAATGAATGAAACATTTGAGCAATGCTAGATGTTGATTCAGCAACCTCATTTAAGTAGATTAGACATTAAAAGTGTTGCTTCAATATTGAGAAGCCATTTGTCACCTGGAAGCAACAAAGTTTCTTAGTACTAATTCTATAATGGAGGCTCGGTCAAATCCAAATACTATTTACTTTATTGCAGTACGTATGTATGTACATACATATGTACATGCATAACAGTATCAAATAATAATGCAGTAGTTATGCAACTTTAATAATTATACCACATCATAATAATCAATAATAATAATAACAATGTGGGTGAATATCTAATAAATAAAGATTGTTTAACTAAACAATTTTATTGACATATTATTTATGTAATTAATAATCTGAGTAAGTTACCACTTCCAGACTTTTGTTCCGTCCTGTATTCACATACACGCGTATGTGTGGATGTGTGTGCGTGAGTACAAACAGTCTCATGGTCAATATTGCAGTGAATATTTTGAGTTATTGCACTGGATAGTGTTGTCCTTTTCTAGCGTATGTTATCCGACGATAGGATGGTCGCGCTTTCGTTGTTATTTTGCTTTTTAGCATGCAGTCAGTGAACTGACTCGACTTTTGCAATCATACATGGCATTGAAACATCAATAAAACTATAAAAATAAGTATAATTGCGTTTAGACATGTTGCAGTCGCGGGTTTGTTTACCTCTTTTTTCGTTCTCTGTCCCGGTCTCGCTTGCACCGTTCTCTTTTTTCCGTTTCTCCGTCGTCGCCGAGTGTAATTGAAGGTAAATCACAAACGACTTTTTATTTCCTTTAATTTCCACCGTTTTACTTTTTGTTTTTTATCGAAAGAGACGGAGAAACTTATGAATTCCTTAAGGCGTCTTTAACGCTGTGCATACGGATCACTCCTTGTTATTCTAAAGTTTGCGATTCGCATTATGAAAAATTAGTTATACATATATGCATGCGCTTATGATAAAACTAATCGACCGTTCCGGGTCAACCACTCGTTATCTAAGGTTTGATCAGAATACATGAGAGGTTTATTCTGAGAACATTATCAAGTCTCAGGTTCTCGAAAAGTATACGCTGGTGTGTTAGTAAAATTTGCGTTTATTTGTATTAAATTAATGAAAAGAATACAATTTTCATTTACACTAAAAAATTTGAAACTGTATCATTTATGAACACGTCGTAATTTGTCGTAGATTTTGCAAATCCTACTAAACTAAATGAATAAGTTATCTACTCTTTGTACATCTGAAGAAATAATGGTCAGAACTACGTGTTTATAGTGAGAGCTCTTTAATTTCATTGTTACATGTCTTGGTTTGTTGAAGGGGAAATCTGAAGTATTGTCTAAATATATTATTTTTATACATTTACATATCTGAATTCAACCTTATTCTTCTTTTTGGTAAATATAAGCCAACTGCAAGGTACTTAAGTGTGTAAATTACACAAATTAAGTTCTATTAAAAGAAGTGATATGATCCGCTTAGAATTATATAATACATATATAATATTTCATTTAAATTAGGAATCTTTTCTGTAATGGATTAAAATATTTATTATATAAAGAGAAATAAAAATCTGCCTTAACAAATCTATTTGGGAAAATGAGAGCAATCGAGTAGTTATTCTAATGAGGATAGTTAAGTGTAGATTTTCACGATCGTTATTCACTGCGTATAAATCTTTCGGGTATTGTCGCGTACAAATGTGTTCACTTGACGTTTCGCTGATCATGCTATCAGCTTCTTCAAAATAATTCTACAATTTAACAATGGAGATTGAAAACAATAGCGCCTTACCATTTCTCACCCTATTGGTATAACACGATGATAGTAACAAGATAAGCCACGCAACGTCTCATATTCATTCATAACAAAAAGGGATTTGTTATGAACGCCCTCCTAACAAGAACAGAGAAGATCAGCGACAAGGAGCACACACCATCTGAGGTGTCGCGCTCACACGACCCCCTGCGAAAAAACGCCCATAAAATCAAAGATATACTACATAGACGAAAAGAAAAGTTGAACAAGCATGTCTGAGGATCAACAAGAACTAGAAACATATGCGTATATCATGCGTGGCTTGATTAACCGACAAAATAAAGAAAGTGTTCAAGAAGGAAAACATTACTCTACGGTTCAATATTATAAAGAAGATAGGACAATCCCTCGCGCCAAAGAAAGATCAGCTACCTAAATTATGTACCAAAGGCATTTATTAACTTCAGTGCAATTGCGGACAAAGTTACATTGGACAAACAGAAAGAAACACCCAATGCAGAATTAAAGAACGTTCACGAGATACCCACCGTGGATACACAGAAAGGTCTGCTGAAAGGTAGCTCAGTACCTGCTCTATGATGGAGATCACCACATTAACTACGAGAACGTTAAAGTCCTGGCCACAACCACGCAGTACCATTAAAGATTAATTCGTGAACCACTGGAAATTATGAAAAATTACAGTAATATTAACTAGGAAGATGGGTACAAACTAAGAAAGACAAGATCTTCGGCGTAACCGCAATACCGCAACGGATACAGCTTATTGTTAGCGAACTGTAACGGTTACAAATCAGCGAAGCAGAGAAGAAATTAGGTACATAACGAGTAACAAAAGACAAGATCAGTTCAGAATTCTTCTGAAGGACCTGACCGTACGAACAACAACAATATCGGAAAAAATTCCAATAATTCATACGTGTTTGATGCTATCTAAATGCAATTCAGACAAATATTTGCATTGCCTCATAACCGTTAACAAATGAAATACGTATACGCCTAAATAATATTCCAAACAGTTGGTTCTTCCGCACATATCTGTGCTAGAAGTTTGGCTTGGTAATCAACAAGGTCATAGCTATAGTTTTTTCGGGTACATTAGGCGTAAACCACATGCTTTACCTTCCAAAGCAAAACTCATCAAACTACTACTTCAACTACTTTCAACTAAATAAAAATTCTCTATTATTGAGTAGATTCAATTTCATGGATTTTATTATGAATTATAGCTCGGTCATCTGCCATAGTCTCCAGATCTCAGTGAAAATGTCTTGTCTCAAAATCTGAAAAAATGGATTATTAAAAATAGATTTGATTCTAACCATGTAATTAACACTCAAGCAGCAAACATCCAGTTTGAACGCCTTGATACATCTTGTTATTTGAAAGGAATAGCGACATTGTAGAATTGTTGGACGAATTGTGTTATATTATTACTGAACAGTGACACGAGCGCTTGGATAGAAAAAGGAATTTCATGACCACTGGCCATAAGTGCTATCTACTCAATTTCTGGGTTCCTATAGAGACAAATAAGAAAAGAAAATAAAACCATAATTAATAAATATCTGGATCTATTGAATAGGAATCAATCAAGCAAATGTATTTTGTATGTTACGTTGGAAACCATATAGTGCCTTGAAAAACTGGAATAATTTGGTTAACGCAGTGTAAATTAAAATTCTTTCTATCGTATTGGAAACTAGTACATTGCAATACAGCAAGTCATGGGTTTTGTAGAATGCATAAAAATATTTAACATTGCCTTACTCATTTATTTCTTATTTATATATGGTCGTATTGTATTTCTTACAAGAATGGTGGTAACCTTTGCAAACGTATACGACAACATAAAATAAATCCTAAAATAGAGAATGCTAATACATTTCCAATAAAGATAATATGTAATATCCTTGAAAGTACATTATGGTGAATGATATAACGTAAAATATTAAGGTGGCTATCGTAATTCATTGCGGATGTAATACAAAATTCACAATGTGACTAATAATAAGGTACATTTTTTTATTTACGGATATGTGTTTAGTTTCTTCGTACTAAGTTTCCTTAATGTATGTAATATGTGTTCTCGTCTAACCAAAACAGCAACAGTTACATCGATAATACATATGTACGTTTGATATCATTATTAGTCATACAATTATTTCCTCCTTGATTGTTAATCATTGCAAACTTGTAAATACGATAAAATAAACATATATATAGAAGCGATCAAAGTTAGAACTCATATATGTATACATATAACGTCTCGAATATCTTTTAGTTTAGTTTCTCAACATACATGTGCTCGGACATCAGCTTACTGTCACAAGATCGTCTTCAGTATTATAATTTATCGTATTTGCTAAGATTTATCCAAATATGTCTAATAGATAGACAACAGATACTCTCTATTGGAAACAACATATACTTGTTAATGACTTGTGTGAAATGCATACTATGTATGTGGTTATCAAAATCAGTAACCAATAGAAACAATATATTCTTTCTTGGTTATATTATTGCTTAAAATTGGTTTGCTATATAATACATGCAATAACAACCCACCTTAATAATTGAACTTGATAGCATATGTCAGATTTTGAATAACTATCCGTGCACCAAATGTCAACAATAATAAACAAAAGAAAAAAGTAATTGCTGCTTTAAAGTACTTGCTTTCGAACGAGTACTACACTGCGGAGGAATATCTAAATCATTGAATATATTTTGGTTCTGTGTCCTTCCTAGTAAGCTCTTTTAATTTTTTTTAACACCGCAAGTATGTATTGCTGCGGGTTTTATTTTGTATGTGTGTAGATTAGTAGATATCATTAGATTAACAATAGACAGATATGATCTACTTTTGTAATCTTTGACAATGTTCATATACAGACAATAAAGATTATTATTATTATGTATTCTTTGTGAAGTTGTAACATCTCTGTTTAAGGACTGAGATATATAGACTACATACTGAATCTATAGAGAGAGATTTATACTGACTAATGACGAAAACCAATCTATAACGAGAGAATTTTAGAGTAGTCGCCTATACGAGTAATACAGTACAAAGCGCAATATCTTTAGGGTTCTTTAGGATCATATTAATAGTTCTCGTTTGAGATTGTGTGGTGGCTTGAGCATGCGATTTAAACTTATTTGTAATGACATTTATGTCAAAATCGCGCGCCTTAACTACAGCACGATCTCAAGTACCAGCTACAAATATGATCCTTATTTAAATAAGGAACTTGATTAATTTTGTATTCTGTAATCTAGATCAACTCAGCAGTGATTTCTCTAGTGACTCAATTACATTCCAACGCAATTTCAAAAGTGATTTTAGAGCAGCCACGTGCAATAAAATTTAGTAATCATGATGTAGACTAACAAACTTCAAAACAATACCAAGGAAAATTGTTACTCCATAGTATACAGTTATATCAAGTTATATAACACAAAATGTGAGCTGTGCTTTTATCAATTTTTGGAGATGTGAGTGTTTAGACATGTTAATGTCTTCATGTAGAAGAGAAATCTAATCCTAATTCTAAAAAGAACAGTTTCTATTTCCTACATCTAGCATAAAACTGACTTACTAATGAATAACAGAAGGTCCACTTTTCACAGAACTTTGCCTATCTATTTGCTGTAAAAATTTAGCAAGAGGCAGCAGAGCGGATCTACATTTTTCTCAAAGTTATTATGTGGTACTAATAAAAAGGAATATTCCATACAAGTTACAGTATATAATGAACCTCTTTAGCACACACTTCGCAACGCCAATGATATCCCAATAACGCTTTTATGCAATAAATATACTAGAAATAATGATCTGATGACCTTTTTTTTGCGATGGCATTGCCGTTGAGTCGATATTACTTATAATGTAAAATTAATGCACGGAGTACAAATGACCCATCGCGTTTATTTATAACACCTCTGAAGAGACATAATATTTACGTATTCTTAATTGCTCATATATGTATGTACACATAAATCAACAATAATTATTACAAAAGCTGTTGCTTTAGCGCTAATTAATACTTTATATAATTGTAAAGATATAATTTCCTTACTTACATATATTGAATATTTCAAGATCACTGCGCGTGGACTTCTTTCCCATTGAATTTTTGTCAGAAGTTTAATGCCTATAGGTTTCCTTACATATTCAATCTAACAAATGTGTTGAAAAAAGGCATGATTCATGCGATAATAAAAATTATTATCACTAGAATATACATAGAATTTTGCTAGCATTTAGTAGCTGTCTCGAAAAGGAGAGGAAGTACTACTTATGCGGTCGTTAAGTCACGGTTTTTATGGTATTCAAATTAAAAATATGAGAAATTTATTCAGGAGCTGCAGTAATCGTCAGTGATTTATATAAACTGTTTACAATACGGAACGATATTTATCTTTATGAAAGTCGACTTCCTGCGTTACTTCTGAATTAATTGCAGAATGTTTATAATGTGTGCACCTATCTTGTATGTATATATTAAATTAATTCAATTAAACAAATTCCTGCAAAAACTCCGAGCGGAAAATATCGTGCATCATCGTGTGTCACTTTCTTTTCCGTTATATTTTTATAATTCTTTTTCTTATCATACATTCACTTAGGATACACTGCAAACTAACTATTTTGTGTATTTATCGTGCTGTATTACTTTCTGTACTCTCATTTGTATGCGAAATAATAATCATTCTGCACTGCAAGACGTTAAATTCGGTGTGCGTCGGTTCAAGATTTCCAATAATATGAAGCTGCTTAATATACAGTATAACCTCCCATCCGCCTATAGGAGCTGATTCCGTATGTCATAGAAAGTTTTAAGTGCGGCACCGTAGATGTCTTGGTACACCACACTGCCGTCAGCGTTTAAACAGTGGGAGATGGCGTGGGTAAGAAAAGACAGACTTGTAGGTTGGACACCTTAATTAAAAAACAAAAATTATCTGAGTATACCGATAATTATAAGACTCAATTGAGTTAATTTGGTGAAATACAGCAATAATAGATACTAGAACAGTACTCATACGATGAACAACCAATATGAAAAATTAATAAAATATAAAATACAAAAGCGTCAAACGCACATAAGGGGGTACGACACCCCGGATACTAATACGCAAGTGCTTGATCAAGTCTTGGTGTAAACTAGATGTTTTTAGATATCTCATGGATATCCATAGTTTACATACAATGGATATATAGATGTCCGCCTAATATCCAATGATATGGATATCTGCATTGATATCCATATTGATATATCGTGGATATTCAGGGATATCTCATGGATATCCATATCATTGGATATTAGGCGGACATCTGTATATCCATTGGATGTAAATTAGATGTTTTTATATATCTCATAGATATCGTGGATATCCATCATGGATATTTTTTGTATATCTAATGGATGTATTTGTTCTGTGTGGGGATATACTTCGCTAAGGTTTTCGGGGACCAAAACTGCTGGTATAATCAAATGTGGATATTCAATACACATGCTGAAGGAAGTGTTGAGTGAAATAATAATAATAATAATAATAATAATTACTTGCAGATCTCAAACGGCTCTACGTACATTCTGTGATTTAAACAATCCCATCCAGTAAACTGAGTGCATATAGTCTTACAAGCACATGTCGAATCTTAAGGTTAAATTTCCCGAATTGGAAAAATTTGCTACTTTAGCAAAAATTAATTTGAATATCACCAAAAGTAGCTTTCTCCAAATGATATACCCAATAGATTCGAAAAATAAATCAGAGATGAACCATGTTTAAAAGGATTACTTTCCACCCACAGCAGTTAAACTCAAAACACGTGTTGTTACACGAAGTAGACTATCAAAAGTGGAGTGTAAAATGACAGAACGGAGACGAGGGCATTATAACCAGATATACTAACCAAAGAAAATAAAAATTGCCAAATTCATATGTGCCGAAAATAATTATTTAAACTCCGAAGATAAGAAAAATGATAAAGTTTAGACTCTACAAACTAGATGGCGCAAGAAGTACCAAAAATGATAAAAATAATCATTTATCGAAAACTTAACGTTACAACAATAAATTTTGTACTTCAGCATATTTCAGGACATCATGAGATTAGACAAGACTGGTTGACATGAATGATAGCGTTCGAAAGATTTTTTGCATTGGTATTATTAGTTTCAGGTCTACCTTTCATTATAATTCCGAAAACTTCAGCGTTTTTCCCCTTGAGTAATACGTTGATCAGGAGACTTGCATTACTATATAGTTTTTTCAATTAGTAGGCTATGAAATTTGACGAAACTACGATACAAACCAGAGCATAAGAATAAACAGAAAAAAACAGATGAAACAGTTTTTACAAGCGACAATGATTCTATGAATAAATGGTTTTAACACGACGATTACATTGAATCGATAACCTAGAACAATTATATTGATAAGCGAAAAGTTTATATGTACAGGGTGTATTTGAAATAAAAGTAAAAAATATTAAGAAAGGTAAGATACAATATTATGTAGAATATAAATCCAAAAAATTTTGTTCAATTACGGGGCGAATGTCAAAATGAAAATCTTCCTTATAAATTGTAATATGCACCACCTATGAATCGAGAATATGTTTACCTAGATCGAAGTAAGGCAAGACAAAAACAGCTGTCGATGTTATAAAAACTACGAAATATCGCAAATGTGTAGGTTTTTTTAAATATCTTTGGATGAAGAGTTCAATAATGTCAATGTGATTACGTATGAAAATACTATCGGAGACTAATTAATAAAGGAACTTTTATTTTAAATGTATCCAATCTTATGGAATTACTTTAAACAACGACTGAAAATCATTTCACTGTAGTAAAGGTAAAACTATTGTTGTGAAATAAAGATAGTTTCTTAGTTGCAATTTTTGTAATCGTTGTCGTATTTTCATTTTTATTAAAGAATTGTTGGTTCCATGTCTGCAACATCTACATACATTTAACATCCGAAACAGACTGACTCTGATTGTGCGTTGCACACGTGTTAAATATCGCCTATCGCTACATCTGCTCTGCGCTAGAGATGTTTGTTAAAATACTGTGGCGCGACGAATATCTTATAAATATCTTAATTTTTTTTCTCGCGTCTGGGTAAGAATTTACGCAAAATATTTTGGATTTAAGTTTTAAAATCATATCTTTCCCTTTTTCATAGTCTTTTACTTTTATTTCAAATACACCCTGTATATCTATACATAGTAACATACATACCAAGAATATCAAGAACATATACACAGTGAGTCGTTAAGAATGGGAAATCTGGAAACTGGGAATAGTAGAGCCTAAAATATGAGGATTGACCTCGGCATGCCTTATACAAATGTTGCTCGTTTAAGAGCTCGTTCAAGTTAATAATTTCATTTCTAAATTTTCCAATAACTCAGCAAATTTTTATAGAATCAACTTGAAAATTGGTATTATTATGTTTTTCAGCATGACGAATAAGAATTTGACATCAATTTTAACGTTACTCATAGGTGGCGCTGATTACACACTGCTGAATAGATAAATCGATGCTTATCTTTTTTGTGCATCACATAAACTGAATCGAAAATTTGAAAGAGCAACCCTTTTTACATGAAAAATACATACTTGTTTGATGTTGATATCTTGATCCGTTTTCGAGATATTTGCCTTGTAAAGTTTCAATGCAGTTGGGCCTATTAATACAATTTTTGATTTTTAAATACGAAGCTCAGGTAAATAATAAATAATAACAAGAAATAATGCATAGGTACACACTAAATCATAGTTTATTAGCAGTTTTTTAATAGGCCTTACGGCCACATAGTGTTCGCAAGAGGAAGTTATAACGTCTCTAGAGTGTTCATAGTAAAAAAAATAACAAACATGAAAATAATGATTTCTAAAATTAATTTGTCAAAAGGGTAACAAGTGGATACAACTGTCATATGTAATGCAAGCACCCAAGTATTATACCGTTGAATAATTTATTTAGAGCAACTTTCAGATAATTGCGCACAGGCAGAGGAAAATGTGGTGGCGCTCCATCGTGCATAAACCACATGTTTTGTCTTAGTTCAAGTGGTACATCTTCTAGTAGTTCATTTAAATTTTGTTCAAGAAAATCTAAGCATAGTTGACCGTTCAGATTCGGTGGGAGTACAAAGGGACCAATAAAAAAATCAGATATCATCCCACACCAAATGTTTATCTTGAACTCATGCTGAAAATGTCTTTCCCTTATGGCATGTGGATTTTCAGAATCCCACAAATGATTATTCCTCCAGTTGAAAACTCCCCGTCTAGTAAACATTGCTCATCGGTGAAGAGAACTTTGTCAAGAAAATTTCGGTCCTCGTTCTGTTTTGTCTGTAAAAACTGCGAAAATCGTAGACGTGCCGCAGGATCCTGAGGTAATAAATTTTGCACGGGAGTGAAATGATAAGGGTACAGTTTCTCTCTTCGTAAGATTCTATTGATAGACGTTTGACTTATTCCTGTCGCTGCACTTAAACGGCGAATACTTACGCCTTGGTTTTCGGTAACACGAACTAGAACTTCCTCCTCTTGTTCTACCGAGATTGTTTTTGGAGCACCATTATGACGCTTAGGACGAAAACACCCAGTTTCTCCTAGGCGATTATAAAGATTTCTAAAAAGTTTATGATTTGGTTGTGTTCGATTTGGATATAATTCTAAATATCTTGGGGATGCAACAAGTCCATTAAAATCTGTTTGAGCAAAAGCACAAATCATATCTCGCATTTCACTATTAGAAAAGTTATTATGGCATTTTTTTTACTACTTATTCTAGTACAAATAAAACAGAAAAAGATAAATCTACTTGCTTAGTACTATACTCTTTGACACAAGCTTAACAAGCATAAACAATGATTGCTGTCGGATGCATTTAAGCCAACTTAGTACTTTCAGAATAATAAGCCAACTTTGTATTTGAAGGACTAAAAATTGTAGTAATAGGCCGAACTGCATTGAAACTTTAGAAAGCAAATATCTCGAAAACGGATCAAGATATCAACATCAAACAAGTATGTATTTTTCATGTAAAAAAGGTTGCTCTTCCAAATTTTCGATTCAGTTTATGTGATTTTACACGCACAAAAAAGATAAGCATCGATTTATCTATTCAGCAGTGTGTAATCAGCGCCACCTATGAGCAACGTTAAAATTTATGTCAAATTCTTATTCGTCATGCTGAAAAACATAATAATACCAATTTTCAAGTTGATTCTATAAAAATTTGCTGAGTTATTGGAAAATTTAGAAATGAAATTATTAACTTGAACACCCTGTATCTCTTAAACGAGCAACATTTGTATAAGGCATGCCGCGGTCAATCCTCATATTTTAGACTCTACTATTCCCAGTTTCCAGATTTCCCATTCTTAACGACTCACTGTGACCAACAAATTAGGGAGCAAAAACATGAAACCGAGGCACAATTGTAGATTGAAGCATTAACGTGAATTATGAAACTAAAATAATATACAATGTGCACGCCTGCGAGTGGTCGATACTGAGAGATGCAACAAGTCTGTACAATGGTATAGTAGAATGTAGCTCATGCGCCTTTCTTGTTCCTGCAAACAGAAAGTAGCTGTGCCCATCTTTTTTCTTAACTTTAGGCATCGACCGCTCACAGGCGTGCACATTATATGTGTACCTACATATAGTGTTTATATACTGGGTGAGTTTTTATCATGAACCAACGAAATATCTCTAAAATACTGCATCAAACCAAAAAAAGATCTAAATAAGATTTGTTGTAATGTAGGAGGCTCACTGAATGGTGCCGAGCTTGATCCTCCAACCTCTTCGCTTCTTTTTACCGAGACGTTCAACAGTTCTCTAGCGATGAAACTGTACCTACAGTCAATAAAACGTAATCGCCAGAAAACAATTGTTGTAGAAAATAATGAAATCATGGTATTAGCTGCAGTAGTTAATAATAAGCACATTAGTACTCCAGAAATACCTCACGGATCAGGAATTTCTCAATCCGCTATCTGCCAAATATTGAAGCCTCGGAATTTCCTAGGCTAGTGAATGAATGATATTTAAATATCATCATTTAGAGTCTCCATGCATCAAGACCTTCATGGCGATGATTTTCAAAATCTAGGTAAATTTTGTCAATGGGCGTTTCAACGGAAACAAGATAATCCCAATTTGTTTGCTCGAATATTATTTTCTGACGAGGCGACATTCACAAATCACGGTACCGTAAATCGACACAACATGCATTATTGGTGTATCGAAAATCTCTATTGGTTGCGCAAAGTTGAACATCACATGGAATGGAATGTTTGGGGTGGAATAAAAAATCCCACACAGTATAATATTCTTTATATTACTACGCATACAATGTGTTCATGAATGTTTGAGATGAGAATCATAAGCAACCAAATATACAGATTGCTCTGGTAAACAATAATTCCCTTAGAGTAATTTTAAAACTGTCTTATCTGATTTATATATACGTATATCCTAAAATCAATTGCATGTAACAAGCTTTAGTGGTATTTTTGGTCACCCTACACAGAATCCATGCTGAAGGTACAGAAATTGTTATCATAATTTCCAGATAAAGAAATTATACATACTAATACTTATTTTAACTTTGGATTGTCAAATACGAATTTAAAGCGTATGAAAAATGAAAGAAAATTACGAATCACACAAATTCACGGTCAACAGAAATAATTTTGCTATTTATTTCTACATATAGCATCAACATAATTAGCTCTTTTGTGATGAGTTCTGTGTAAATTGACGTTGGTTATAAAGTACAGAATAATTCCACTTGGGCAGCCGCAATAAACGATTTATTCTGCTCGACTGGAAGCGTTTTTGCTGAACAGTGGCGGTAACTTGTATTAGCAATACTGAAATTTAAAACGTATGTAATCCATGAAAAATCTCCAAATTGAATGAACACTATTTTATTAACACATACACTTCATTTTATAGAAAAAAAAACATACGTAATTGATACGGTAAATTAATTAAAAATACACAGAGTAACATAATATAATAAGTGTGGGCATAATATGCTGACATTAACCTAAGTTTACCAAGCACCACAGATAACAAGAACTAAACAATTAATAAACTCCAAATTCCGATTTACTACAATTTTATTCTTGCTGATGTTTGTCAACGTCCATAATGCGGTTTTCATTAAAGTTAAATGTGAATGGTTGAAACTATGTGAATATCTAAAAAAATGCATAGTTTTTAATATTTAGACCGGTAACAACATTTTCCCATAATATTTAAGTGCAATTCACTGTTTGTAGCAATACAGGTAACAAAGCTACGACTTATGAAAATAGCCTTGATACTGCAAAAGATAAATGTAGCTGTAAATTAAAATTTTATTTTAAGACAAAACTGTACTAATTGTAAGTAATATTAGCATATTTCACAGACAGGTATGTGACGTCGCTTGCCAATGGAATGACAATGTCAGCGAAAATATAACCGTATAAATATGTAGTTTTTTCTTTCCTTTTAAAAAAACTGGAATCAATTGAACACGGTCTTCCAAATAATTTGCAAAACCTTGGGCAAATCGAATCTCTTTGGAAATTTATACTTCGTACTTTCTCGTTATATGTACATACATAATATACAATGATTGTTCTTTTACACAGGTATGCAGATAAGTTGTTGACAGGCGAACGGAGTCTATGCTCTACTGCGTGGTATTCCAAACTTCTTCCCTTGTAACGTTTAATAGTGGCCTCAGCTTAATCATTTACTGGTCCTATAAGTGTCATTATAAAAAGGTATTACAGGCCAGTTTCTGTCTGGTACTATATGAACAATTTTACGTTGTTGTGATTAATTAGCATTCTGCCAGATACAATACAATGTGTGCCCTTCAGTCGTCAACGTTATTACGCAAAAAAGTCAATTTAGTATAAATGGAATATGTTATATACGTTTTTCCCAGAATTAAACAATTTAAAATTATATTCAGGTGTCATCGCCCTAGCTTAAAATAAATGCCTATAAAGCACAAGGTCAAAACCGAGTCAAGAAAAAGTCAAATTCCTAATATCTAATTGCGTAACGTTGGAAGATCTATTCTTATACCTTGTTTCAAACTAATTAAGCAACCGATTTTTCTTAATTTTACAAGCATTCATGTAAGAGACAACGTAAAAAAAGCAATTTATCTATGTCCAAGAAAACCCGGAAGATATGTAAGCGTTCGATATTACAAAGATCGCCATATGTAAAGTGCGATGTATGTAGCAGTTTTTTACGAATGTGTTAATCATAGATCTTCAAAGCCAAAAGAAAACGAAAGCTACACATGTCAACATTTTGCTAATGCGATCTCTAATGCTAGTTTTAAACCCTTAGAGATCAGAATCAAGTTCTTCAAATGTATAGCGAAATATTACAGCATTTGGCCCCTGTAGAATTACACGTTGCTCTCTGCAAATAGCGCTGTATTTTAATCCTAATCTATTGTTTGCACGGGTACTGGTAAGTAATGAATTGTTTTCGTTCGTAAACAGTTTCGGGAAGGACTATTTTTGGCAAGAGCGACCGCGATACTTTGCGTCCAATAAACTCCGCGATAAAAATTTGTGATCGCTCTCCAGTTTCTGCGATTACTTTTTTGAGGTTACAATGCTACAGCGCTGCTGCACCAAGAACTGTAGTTCAGGCGATGTATTTAGTGTGTTTGCAGGGATTCCGCAAATTCTCTCACGGTCCTTCACCGAATACAAAGTTCGCTTTAGAACAGTTTTTTAAAGTAGATGCATCTACTTGGAAGTAGTGAAAAGTTTTAAATAGGTTTGGACACGTCCATTGACTCTAAATGAAATTGTTAAAGGTTTTTGGCATTAGTTTTCTACAAATTCCGTTAACTTTCATTTAATAAGAAATATATAGACATTTTTAAAAAATATATAAATCTGTTCTATTCCTTTAACAATGAATCTCATGTTTAAATTTGTTTTATTTAATTAAGCTCGTTATAGATTTGTAGCAAGTTAGCAACTTACCAAGCAAAGATGAGTACAACTGTGATACAGTTGCCAATAAAGCTACCAAAGCTAAAGTTCATTATTCATGCAGTTGTTCTGAAGAATGCTATAAAATTAAGAAATTGGTAAAGAGTGCAAATGACGTAGACTTACATGAACCGAAACTTTTCCATTATCATATTTAATTTATCCCTAGTGAAATATTCCTTTAAAATTTAATCGAATTGCTGTTGTATCAAAAACTAGATACTACGTTATGATTGTGCATGCCATGAATACAATGGTAAACATCTATTGCGTTGTTGTATTTTGGGACAATGAATGAGAACACTTTTTTTCTCCTGGGCGGGCAACCCTGTGCGGCCGTTCGGCTAAAAGACCCATTGGGCACCCATAGCGTGTTAGTCCTCTCGACTCTACACTTGTGGGAAGAAGTGTATGAGTTGGTCGAGAATTAGTTTCTTTAGTCTGGGTTCCTATAATCTTGTGACTCCAAGGTAGCTCCGCCTCTGCGGGTCCCATGCTGGGCAGTCGGCAAGGAGATGCGCATGAGTTTCTTCTGCGTCTCCGCAGCCCATGCAGTGCAAGTATTTGTGCAGTGTTCAGTGCCCAGTCAGGATGCTTGTCAGCGTCCTTAACCTGGGTTTGATTAGGGCTATACGAAGTCCGTCCTGATACGGATGAATTCCGAGGATTTTACAGTGTCAGTAGGTCTTTTCCAATGAGAGCGATGCCTGGCAGCGAAGTGAGTTGTGACAAAAGCTCTGGTGTAACCATACCGACTCACTCGTCGGTTCTCGTCCTGTGAATGGTCGTTCACTGGCTACTCTAACTAATTCGTCAGTAAGTTCGTTTCCACTAATCTCAGAGCGGCTCGGCACCTATCTCAACGTAACGCCGTTATGTTCTGTCAGTTGTGTTAGCTTTCTGCGGCAATTCAATTCCAGTTCGGACTCAAATTTGACAGCCTGTAGAGCCTTAAAGGCACCTAGGTTGTCTAGTATTATACCAACTGATCCATTGTCTTGCGAGGAAGTTACAATACCTTCTGCACACATCTGGATGTCTACTATTTCGGCCTGGAAGACGGAAGAGGAGCTCCCGAGGCTAATGGATTCAACAGTGTGTTTCCAAGATCTAATGCCTGTGACAGTGGCGTTTTGGAGGCATCTACAAACCAACGATGACGCTCGTGTTTGGGTTTGCGGATGTAGGGTGTAGCAGCCTCTCTGGTGTGGATGTCTACTTTATAGTTTCCAGTGAAACTGAAAACGGGCGGGCCCTTATCCGTTCTAACTGACAATGGCAGCGTGTTTTCGAAGTGGTGAAGATAATGGTGTGGTCACCGGTTCTACCAGTGAAACCTTTGGATCCACTACATTTTTTCTTGTAGGCCCACAAGATAACTTTTGACCACTGCGCCAGGTGCAGCGGAGAGAGACCAAGTATGGTCTCTATGGCCGCCGGCTGGGTCGAGGACATGGCTCTCGTGGTACCCAGGCAGGCAATCCTCGCTCAGGGCACTTGCCGCATAGCCTAGACTGACTTCAGGTTTCAGCACCCACGTTTCACCGAATAGTGGTCTACAGACACAAAAGGACGTCGTAACTCTACTTGAGACTTCCTCTAGGTGCGATTTGGCGTCCAAGATCTTAGATATTTGGCGTCGCCGAGTATTAGTATCCTGCCGAATATTGTCGTGCTCCGGAGTGTGGGCAATTGTTCTCTCCAGATGAACGGGACCATTGCATCTTCTTAGACTTCTTAGCGCGACTTGCAGCCTTTCGGATACCACGCCCCACGCAACTTATTGCAGACCATGATGGTAATATCGTCGACGTAGCCCTGTGCGTGGAAACCTCCAGTGCGAAAGTCGTACAGCAGGTCATACACTACTGGGCATTGTAGCAAAGACGACAGCAGTTCGCTGTATGGACAGCAGGTTGCTACCGCAGCTCGAGATGGGACACTATAATCCCATTATCTCGATGTGAGGACAAGAGAGTGGGAACATGTGCATCTGGTATATCGTATATGTATGTAGTATTATGTTTATATTTGATCTAAATAATTAAAAAAAAAGTAGTTAGTGCATTCGCCGAGTCAATTCATGGAGTGCTTGCTTCCAGGATTTTCCGGTTTGATAAGCATATTGATTCTTGCCTAGACACAATCTCGCCAGTACGGAGTCTCTTAAGTACGTATCACGTATCTTCCTTAAAGTCTTGAGAAGAAATGACTTGAGGCTGATGGGTCGGTATTAGTTCGTTTGCACACAGGATTATCTGCTTTGCTTTGGAATGAAGATCACTTTGGAGCACCTCCAGTTAATGGGTATATACCGCGTTGCTGAGTTGCCCTGAGCAGGGTACATAGAATTGGTGGCAACTATTCCAGGCCCTGTACCAAGAATGCCGAAAATATATCGTCTGTACCATCCGATTTATTTGGTTTGAACGATTCGATGGCCCACCGAATTTTTGAAATTCGAATTACTTTCCGTGTCAGGTTCCAGCCATTTTCCGTGCTTTCAATTAGGGTATCCGAACTAGGCTTTGTGTCTTAAACCCCTCCCCTGCCTGAGTCCGAATGATCTCGGAGCCGGAGTAAGCCGATAAAGGACCTTAAGTCTGATTTTCGTAGATCAAGAAGTTTTCTCTTACTATTTGGCGAGCAGTTGATGAATTTCTTCGCCTGTGTTTGTCCAGGTGTTTTCCTCCAGAGGGATGCCATTTCTTTTGCTTCCCAATCTTAAAATTCCTTCTTGAGCTGGTGTTTTGACACGCCAAAGAAGGGTTCGGGTCCAAGGAAGTGCATGTTTTCGGCTTGTCTAGCAAGTTCGTCCGCCATGTCATTTCCTTTGGTATTCGTGTGCCCTGGAACCCACATTAGGGAAACCCTGTTATTTGCGGCCAGTTGCATCGCATTCACCCGACATTCCCAGACCAACTTAGACTCAAACCTGTGAGTGGCTAGAGCTTTCAGAGCGGCCTGGCTATCGGTGCATATACACCGTGTCCAAAGTTATCGGTGCACTATTGCTATCTTAGTTATTTCTGTAGCTACGATTTTAGTTAAATGAGCAAATTTTTAATGTTTTTAATGCTGATTACTATGGAGTTCTTGAACAAACAATTGAATAACGCATTTCCGAGAAATTTTGAAATTTATAATTTTTTTAAATGGAACCCCTGTATTATTTGTACATATTTTTGATCATCATAATATTTTGAACAAAAAATGTCTAGTCCATAACTATTCTTAAAGTAAAAATAAAAAAATGAAAAGCGTTCAAAGTTTAAAAAAAATATTAACTTGTATTTCTACGTAGGTGATGGAAAATCATAATAAAATATTACGTTTACAGTAGAATAAAAACAATAAACACAATAATCAAATAATTTTCATTTTGTATTACAAAATTTTGCCTGTGTGCTGTTCAATGCATTTCTCGGCTCTCGCGATAACGCTTTGTGTGACGTTTTTTTGCGAATAATAAAGAAGTTCTGTTCGATTTTAATTGTGTCAAAGACGCATTATTAATAGTAGGCGTCTTTCACTTTTAGGCAAAACAAGCATGTAATATGCTCATTAATGTTGTCAAAAACGTACAGAGTTTAAGTCTCTTCCCTACGGTTACTTATTAAAATAGTTTATTAAGAATAGTCCGTTATTTGATTTTGTGTTCTTATAATTATAATCATTAATTCCCCCATTTTTATTCAAAATAATGCCGTTTACGCATTCAGAAAAGTGTGATATGCTAGAGGCATATCTAATTTGTAGGAAAAATGAAAAAAATGCGCTTCGATATTATGAAAACACATACGTGAATCGTCGATCACCAAACCAGTTCTATTTTCTATGATTGTATAAAAATTTCGAATTAATGGAGATACATTTAAGATACGAAGAAAGAAAAATTTTATATTGGACGAAGAAACAGAAGTAAACTTGTTGTTTTTTTTGAAACCAGTCCAGAACAATCCATACGAAGTTGCACCAGAGAATTAGATTTGCAAAAGAGTACAGTGCACGCCATTGTAAAAAAGCACAAGTTGCGTCCGTACTATTTCTATTCTACTGTTAACGTGATATTTTATTATGATTTTCCATCACCTACATAGAATTACATGTTAATAATTTTTAACGCTTTGAACGCTTCTCATTTGTTTATTTTTACGTTAAAAATAGTTATGTGCTGGATATTTTTTGTTCAAAATGTTATGATGATCAACAATATGTACAAATAATACAGGGGTTCCATTTAAAAAAAATATAAATTTCGAAATTCTTCGAGAATGCGTTATTCAATTGTTTTTTCAAGAACTGCATAGTAATCAGCGTTAAAAACACTAAACATTTGCTCATTTAATTAAAATCGTAGCTACAGAAATAACTAAGATAGCAATAGTGCACCGATAACTTTGGACACCCTGTATAGATGTTGGCATCCTTCAAGCCTTTGTCTAGGTTTTCTCGGATGCACAGATCTATAGCATGTATCTCCGCTTGAAAGATTGTTGGAGATGCTCCTAGGGCTCTGGAGATGTTGGTCATTGGTCCATGAACGCCAACCCCCACCCCGCTGCTGGTTTTGGATCCGCGCAGTTGTACCTGGTTAGCGACGCTCCAACTTTTTGGCTCTATTGTAGAGCTTCTAATGGTGGCCCTCAGATGGGGCAACTTCCTGGTGCACCATAGTGTATTCCGGTTGGTTGCTCTCCCTTTTGTGGGGCAACTCTCTTCATATGAAATTATGATGGCAGGATGGCTTCTTCAGGTAGAAGTTAAATATCGCTCGTTTTAGTATTTTGGGGCAGAGTTACAGTTCCTAGGGTTTTTATATGATATTTTGCTTATCTGTAATACATCAATATCGAATCTTACGCACCTGTGGTCGGAGATCAACCGCTCGCCCGAAACGTGCTACTGTTTCACTCACACGGCTGAACGTAGCGTGCATACGGTGATATCGATATACTTATGCCCTACTGGCAGTTTAGAAAGTGGGCTTATTTCCGCAGTTTAGAGTAACTTAACTGTTTTTGGCAAGAAAATTTGTTAACAACTCACCTGGCCTGTTGATGCTCGTGCTGCCCCACACGATACGGTGCCCGTTGACGTCATACAAAGTGGTCTTTGAGGATAGTTTAGGTTATCTTTGATTAGCAGGCAGACTCTGGGACCAGGGCGGTCTCCATGTAACAACCTATGATCCAAAAGCCAGTTTATCTTTGGCTATCCAAGGTTCTTGGATGAAGGCAATATGGAGTGGCTCGGTGTAATGGCCCCGCCCCCGTATTGACCAATCGTTCTGGAAGCTCTGCCCGTTCTGGCCCTTTCGATCCTAGTATACTGTAGGACACCAAGGAGAACTGGAGGTGCAGTCTAACGTGGTAGATATCCTGCAGCATTTTCCATGAGTTCTCGTTCACTGCTGCTCTTTAAGATCAGCCCTAGTGCTTACCACCCTCCAAGAACTCATTGGAAGTTTCTGATTTTGGATTTTAAGGCAGTTAAGGGGATTCACCGGTTTCAAAGGAGGTCCTGGAACCCGGACCAGTGCCCTAGTCGGTTTAGGTAGATCCTCCTTTTTATTATTTATTTATTTAAGTTCAGTTTGATATCCTTACATGGAGTACAGCCTCAAACGACGCCCGCCAGCGGCAAGCAGATGCTCATGTCCCACACCCACACCCCTGCCATCCGGATATCCGTAAGTGCCTCCTTGAACCTTGTTGGTGCGATTATTTTGGGGATGCTACCTTCAGAGAAGTTGAGCTTGACGCTCCCCTGCCAGTATTTGAAACGCTGGTAGTAGAACTGCCAGATTGGGCTAAGTTGGCCTTGCTTGCTGGTTTTAGTTTGCATCTCTGAGCGTCGGATGACCTAGACTTACGGGGTGGGTTCTCGCTTTTGGAGCCTACGACCCATCAGTTTAGAGGTATTTGCCTTTCAACGAGTTTGTTTGGGTGCCCTTTTCAGGCTCCCCCAGGTTTTCTTCAAGTGGTTCCATCATAAGAATTTCCGCGAGTAAGGAGAAATAAAGGGTTGACCAGACCCGGTACGTGGGTAAGGCAATTATAGAATGGGGTGGGCCCGAAGCCTCGACGGTTGGTCGATGGGAACTGATCTTCTATTCCGCTACGCATTCCATCGTCTCTACCATTACATTAGGATTTAGGTTTTTGGTGAGGTTGTCTTGTCCGGAAACCTGATTTAATGGTGGTGGGGTGTTCCAGGAAAACCCACCATCTTAGCCACGATACGACAGCTGAGCAGGAGCGCCTGAAGAATACATTCTAACCTCATTGGCGTTGATTAGGTCGTTATTTTTATCATGATAATTAAACATTGGAAATTTCAGTCACCATTAAAATATAATCTGTGTCAATTGAAGCATAATACAAAAAGCTTCTATATGTACGCATGTCTTATATGATAGAAATGGAAGTTTTAATAACGTATTATTAAGTTGGTATTCTTGAGTCACAATTTGTCGTTATAGTTCTGTCGCATAATTGACAGCACAGCATTATTTACGGCAAGGAAATCTTGTAATAAAGCCCATGAAACACATTTACACACACGTAAGCGATGTAAGTTACAAAGTAACCACGGTTGTGTCAACTACAAGAGATCTATAACACTAATTAGAGGGTGAGAATGAGGACCCATGCGTCATCGAAACACTGGTCCCAAATTAATTAAAATTTGTTATGTTTAGAGTTACCGGAATTACCTGTGACTATTTACTATATTGCGAATGTTGCTTGAGGCTTCCAACAATACGGACACATGCTACATTAATTGTCGTAGTTGCAAGTAATACATACATACGTTCAAGTTCAGAAAATTTATCTAATATGCATACGTGTACTATCGCATTTTTAATCTGCTACTCTTTACTTATTTTAGTAATAATTCAACATTTATCAATGGAGTTATTTGTTACGTGAATACAGGATAACGGTGCATTCGGAGAATTGTAATATATCCGACTGCTATTCGTTTAATTCAATAACCAGTATGATCTCCTTTAGCAATACGACCAGCGTAAGTTTGTATGTGTATGTGTGTGAAGTTTCTATACACGTCTCTCAATTTCATTTCCTCATATTTGAATTACATACTCATGTTGAAGAAGGCAACGGCGCGATGATATAAGAAAATGAAATCCAGTCTAGGATTTAACACTGTTTGAAATCATCTTAACTATTTCTCAATTACTAGTACATATTTCTCCTTCATTGTTATTGTAATTTATGGGAAATATAATGTGAAAGGATGCAAATGAGTGCAGTACCCAACGCGCCCGTAAAAAACAGCAATCCTTTGTATCGGCTATTTATACATGCTTTTATTTAAAGTCCATATTCTTTGTACATTTACAGAATTTCAAGCATGTGCTATAGAAAATTTCAAATGAAAGCAAAACGTTCAGTTAGACAAGAATATAAAATTATATTCTGTTAGGCTATGTTAATGTTCCATTTAGCAGAGGCCTACATTTGCCTTGATTGTTTCAACGTTTAGCTAGGCCTCACAATGTCCACGAAACTAAATTGTCAAGATTTTATCGATTGCGTTATCTCCAAATGTATGTAGATTTTTTCAGGTATGTGCAATAGTGTAGTAAATATTCACTGAATCTCTTAGCGTCGAAGCAAAATTCATTTTCACCCACAAAAACACCAAACATCTTGCTAATTGCCAACGCACTTGGACAGCAATGCTGTCATTACGACGGCAATAATAAAACGGGGTTTTATTAGCGCCGTAGTAGCTATTATAACATTAGTGCCCGGTTTCTGAAACGTCAAGCAGCAGTTATCTGTTTTGGTATCTGGCAATTTAACAAGAACTGTCTTTGTTAAATCGCCAGATACTGAGCAGATAACTGCTGCTTGACGTTGCAGAAACCGGGCATAGATGTGCTAGTTGAATAAATAGTTCTAACAAATTTTGTCCGTAGATGCAGTAACTGTATCATCAAAAAATGCTCATCATGGTCAAAACAAAACCAGTATATCATGTAGTGTTGTGTCTATGTAAACGTGTAAATTTTCTGTATCCCAGATGCGATAATTTTAACTCTATATGTATATGAAACTCAAAAGTGGAAGCCAAGTTTTTTCTGAAGAAGGGTATTTAATTGTTGAATGCCAGGAAATAACTATTGATGCTGAATAAATTTAAACAGTAACATGCGTAAATATCGCTTTAAAGGTGTGCAACAGCTTTTGTATGACCTACAATCAAGAAAATTACAAGTTTGCAGTTATTACTGGAGGAGTGCTAACTGGTTTACGGTTTGTGACGCCCTCAGTTTCCATAAATTGTTATACTAGTCTGTTACAAAACAGAACAAACCTTTCATAATCAAACTGTTCATGTGAATATTATACTTGTGGAGCACTTTGAAAATGCGCATTACGATGAATATATTTTTTTTCTCCGTGATAGTCATTTTTACAAGCCAGATAGCAAACAGTGCAACAGGTGAAAAAATTCAATGCAATTTACGATACTTACGCAAAAATTAAGAAGACCCTAATAGAGACACGTAAGAAACAATCGCCTTCAAACGGTAACTGTCAAGTAACAGAACTAAATCTAATAATTATTGGTAATACAAAATCAAAAAAAAATCAATACTATTGTGACATTATTTGTTCTCACATGGTGGTCATTTACAGTGGATCACCTTCAAAATCATTTAGCGCTAGCAGGAAATTTAGACTTTCAAATTGCAGCTGGGAGCATTTCCTCAAATAGGTTAGTAGCGAAGCGTTGCCCGTGAGGAGTTTTGTGGGTGTTCATCAATATATTTGATGAACCATAAAAACACTTGAAATACATTATAAATACGAGGTTATATTAGCTAAGGTATACTAAATTACCAGTAGAGTTATATTTCAGTGAAGCAACAACAATTTCGGTTTAAAACGTAACAGCTGAAAATAGAAGTATAAAAGCATTACTCGTAGGCGAAGAGGTAGACGACTGACATTGGCGTTATTCAAGGCGTACTATTCTGCATCGAGTGCAAACATTTTTATTTCGTGCAGGACACTAAAAATACTAATATGACAAATGACATTCTCAAAAATAATGATACAAGGTACAATGCCCAAGTCCTTTCATCTTGTTCATTGAACTGCACTTTTCTATTATTTTTGCAGGAGCGACATTTTTGGAGCAGACAGCAGTAAAATTCGTGCAACGAACTACATTTCGTAGGGCTAAGAATAATTGGTAAGTGCGCAACAATTCCCCCACGGTTAGTTACAGGTATTGCGCTTCACTGCCCCCATCTACCACGAAATGCTGATTGCGGTGAAGTGCTTATTTTTGCTATTTTTGAATATGAAATTGGCAAGTAGCGGACAGGGTTTTTCGACCTATAAAAGGATTGCAATATATAGGTCGTGACAACACATTTCATTCAATTTTTTTGTAATAACCATATAGTGCTTCTATATGATATACGATAACAACAATAACTCTTATAATTTGCTGATGTAAGATAAATATTCTGTTGAAACAAATGCGACACAAAAATATTAATGAATATAATATCCTTTCATTTGATTCAAGTAGCAGGTGACATATTGACAATATTTTTAAATACATACATACTATGTATATCGTTAATTGAAACTGACTACTTAACCTATAAAGTAGTAAATATTTTGACAGTATTATACATATTACACTAATAAATAACAAATAATAGGTATTCATTGAAAACTATAATATAATAATATTAATACTCTTTGTATTTTGCAATACGAATATATAAATTAAATTGAAACTTATAACGAATGTTGACAATGTTGTCCTTCAACAGCAACACATCTCTAATCGCATTATGCACTGTATTGAGTTGTTATTGATGTGCATGTATTTCTGTTCGTTTTTTTGCTGCATATTATACAAACTTTGTGCTGGATATCATATAAATGCAACAAGAAATATTTTCTAAACCCAATGAGTCATGTATAGAGAATGGTTCACAAACACGAATGAGCCGATAAATGTCTATCGAAACGTCATAAAAAATATTGGGTGTTCCATATAAATTTAATGAGAAAATTAAGGGCACAAGTTTTGACTCATCTTGTATACAAGAAATATTTTTTTTGTTCAATTTTCGAACCAACAAAAATAGAAGACGTATCCAAAGCATGTAATGGTGCGGAAAAAGTCGTATATTTTTGTCTTACCGGAACTAGCATTCTGAATACACCTTATTTTAGACGTAGAAATAGTCTTGTCATAACTTTTAAAATACTCGGTATAGATCCAGCAAACGCGATGTGAAAGGCTTGTAAAAGTAAGCAGATTTTAAAAATGCAAAAAAAGTCTAGCGTTCCATTAATGTATTTCTTGACGCCGTATGCCGTTTGCTAGATGTAGTTTCTAATGTTGGTCATAAAATTGTTTTTTGTGGAGATTTTAATATAAATGTTATGTATAATTCGAGGCATGTACATAGTGTTAGAGATATAATGTCTGGTTATAACTTGATATATTTTGTAAGAACTCCAACTCGAGTTAGTAAAAATTGTGCGACTATTATTGACAATGTATTCACCAACATTGTAGATATGGAGAATGTTAGAGTGATGGACAGTGTAACTTCTGATCACAGGGCGTTGTGTGGCGTTGTGTTTGTGCTGCCTTGTTTGAATTCTCATGTTATAGAAAAATTTACATACTCAAGGCATTTTGATGATGAGCGGATTTTGCATTTCAGAAATATACTGAGTGGGGTATCATGGGATTTGTTGTTTGAATATAAAGATGTAAATCAAGCGTTTGATTTTTTCTTTCAAATTTTTATGGAATGTTTCAATACGTGCTTTCCTTTAGTTAAAACTAAACTAAATAGAATTTATGGTAAATGTAAGTGGGTTACAAGCGAGGTGTGACATTCAAGTAATAAACTTAGGGATTTATACAGTATTCAGAAGAAATTTCCTGTTCTGGAGGACACTTATTTGTTGGAAAAAAGTAAACATTAATTATTACTTAAGAGAACTAAATGTGACTATTACGCAACTAAAATTTTCTATTGCTCTAATTCTACCAAAGCTGCTTGGTCTGTTATTAATGAACTATCGGGTACTGTCGAGGAATATCACAATATTACTTTGGAATGCGATGGTGAATTCGTTGATGATCCGTGTAAGATAGCTAATTATTTTAACGATTTTTTTCTGAGTTCAGTTCATAACATAGTTTCTCAGATTCCACGATCTTGACGATGTTCACTACAATAGTGTCTCTAATAGCATGTTTTTAGTACCGTACAATAAATATGAGGTTGAGGAATTGTTTAAAAAACTAAAAAATAAAGCTTCCTCTGGACCCGATGAGGTACCATGTAATTTATTAAAACGAGTAGGTATCTACTTGTTTGATAACCCCATTAACTTTTCTCATCAACTTATCTTTTGAATGTGGTGTGTTTCCCCAGAAATTAAAGGAATCTTATGTTATTCCTCTGCATAAGAAGGGTTCTAAATTTGATATAAATAATTATCGGCCCCTTACGATTTCTTCAAGTTTTTCAAAAATCTTTGAATATGCGATGTTGAACAGATTGATTTCCCACATCGACAAGTCTAATGTTTTAACAAAACATCAACATGGGTATCGAACCACTCCACAATGACGGCTATTCATGCTTTTTATAGTCATGTTATTGACGGCTTGGATACTGGTGAGTTTCCAATAGGAGTCTTTTGCGATTTGAGCCGTGCATTTGATTGTGTTAATCATGATCTATTAATCAACAAATTGCAGTTGTATGGCATTCGTGGCGTTTTTGCGGGGTGGTTTAAAACGTATTTAGTGGGTAGGAGTCAGTTTGTTAGAATTCAGCATCAGTCGGAATTAAATGTCACTCCAATCAAATCATCCAACTTACAAGTTGAACATGGAGTTCCTCAAGGTAGTGTATTGAGATCTTTTTTATTTTTAATTTATATGAATGACATTTCAAACTTTTTATCGAATTATGACGTCATTATGTATGCGGATGATACTATAAAGCATTCCTACCTTAGTATTCAGTATTGTCTCTTATGGGATATATACATCTTTTACTATCTTAAGCAATTTGTAATAAATTGTCTTCGTTTATTTCAAAGCAATGATGCCAGATTAATTAATATGTTTGCAGTTGGCAGTGCTGGTGTAACTCAGTGCAAATATAACCCTTTGACAACTGTCAAATTCGTTACGCGTGTTGATTTCGTTAGCACACTTTGGTTTTTTGATATTGTTCATTAACCGTTCTTTTAAGAACGCATTTTTTGCAATATTAATAGGGAAGTAGTCATTTAAATATGTATATAAAAGTGTGAAGTATAAATAGGCAATTCTTTCAGAATACTGTCTTACTGGTGTAATGAAG
Organism: Popillia japonica; assembly: GCA_004785975.1. Classification (NCBI taxonomy): domain Eukaryota; kingdom Metazoa; phylum Arthropoda; class Insecta; order Coleoptera; family Scarabaeidae; genus Popillia; species Popillia japonica. The sequence continues at coordinate 39,235 of SMLS01069051.1, forward strand.
TCGTCAAGAAAACGACGTAAAGGTAAAACCCTGAGTACTAAAGAGAAGCAAATGATAATCAATGTATTTAATTACTTCACGGAAAAGGGTATGGCTGTCAGTGATGCAGTTCGTGAAACCAGCCAAGCTGTAAAGTGTTCAGATTGCAGCATATACAAAATACGAAACGAACTAAAGAAAGGACCTTTATCCAGTCAAATAAAGCAGAAAAAGAAAAGAAAAGGAACACAGAATAATGATCGTTTATGCACATACGATGAAAATGTGCAGGCACTTGTCCATCGAAAAGTGCATAACTTTTTCATGGAAAATATCCCGCCTACATTAAATGTTATCCTTTCCGCTATAAATGCTGATAGTGATTCTCCAAACTTCAAACGAACAACATTGTATAGATTCTTACATGATATTGGTTTTGAATTTCAATTGGTAAAGGGGAAAAGTAGACGGATTGATCGAGATATCATTAGATGGAGACATCAATATTTGCGAGACATAAAACGGTTCCGAGAAGAAGGTAAAGATTATTTGTATTGCTGTTAAGTACATTCATTGTTACTATATTTAAAAAATCTTCTTTTTCAGATAGAACGATAATATATACTGTTGAATCTTGGGTAAGTATAGCTCACTCAGCAACTTGGACTGGAACAAACTTGGACTGATACCACAATTAAATCTGCTCGTCAGGCTTTTTGTGAAGGTCTAACCACAGGTTTAAAGTCTCCAAGTGGTTCTGGACCACGGTTCGCTCTGGTTCATGCAGGTAATGAAAATAGATTTATTTCTGGTGCAGAACTTACATTTATTTGCAGAAAGAATACAGCCGATGCACATAACGAAATGGATGGAGAAGTATATGAAGAATGGTTCACAAAGCAATTGCTTCTGAATATACCGAAAAATTCAGTTATTGTACTTGACAATGCATCATAGTAGAAAAGTGGAAAAAATTTCAACTACGGCATGGAAAAAAGATCAAATCATTGAATGGTTAACTTTAAAGCAAATTCCTGTTGCCACCCTATCATTGTGATTTAAACCCAATAGAAATGGTATGGGCACAAGTAAAGCATTATATCAAAATGAACAATTCAACATTCAAAGCTAAAGATATGTCAGAGCTAATTACCAGAGGTTACAACAATGTCACAGCTGACAACTGGCAAAACTAGATCGAACATGTTAAAAAAATTGAGAATAATATGTGGATAGTAGATGGACTGCAAGATAAAATCGAAGACTTTGTTATTATTCTAGGATCTTCATCTTCACCTGAAGATGCCTCGACTGACTCTTAGTACTACCTACTTACTTAAAACTATATATATTTTAAATCGTATAATAATATTTGTTTTTTGCTACTGCCAGATTCCGACCAATACTAATTTAGTGTCAAATAAGACAAGCTGTACAAGCATATGGCAGAAAATTTCTGATTATCGCAACTATAAATGTGATGCATGCTTACGAGTATGTACATACAAACGTCTTCATACACACATAAAAATGTATTTGGTTTAGTTGTTTCCACACAGTATTGCTTAAAAAATATTATTTCGATGAAAACATACATATTTTTTTTTAAATATTGCAAATAAATGTAATATTAAATATGCATTATATAATGTGGGTAGAATATCGCTATTGGCGACAAGTCCCATGCATAAATTAAAAAAAAACTTAACACTCCTGAAGGCAGTACCCCTTGGGTGAAGTAAAAAACTGCTTTACTAACTTATTTTTGTGTCAGATAATAACATCGCAAACACAAGAAAAATAAATGTAATTCTATTGGAAACCAATATAAATACATATTATACTTTTGATTTAGTCCTCACTTAATACTAGCCTATATACAAATGTAATATTTTTTGGAAAAAAAAATTAAAAACTAGATTGTCTTTTTATTTTCCTACACTGTATTATACATAAATACTTATAAAACTATTAGGTACGTCTGATGTACCTCAACAACGAGATGTTACATTCTTCTTATACTGTTGCATTTCTTAACTTTTTTTTTGAATGTTGTTTAGCTTCACATGTTGGCTAATTTTCTTAGAATTAATTTCAACAAAGATATGCTAAAGCGAGACTTTCTGAAATTATAAATATTAACTATACGAAATGGAAGTATAAACATATTCATATTTTGTACTTAATATGTATGTATGTGTTTTATCAAGCATACGTATATGTCGCATTTAACAGTCTTTTGCCGTCAAATTTCATGAAAACTTGTTATTGCAAAAATATAATCTTACAATAAAATTCTAACCAAAAAGTATTTCAAATATCTTGTCATTCATTAATCGCTGCCAACTTAAATTAGACGTGGCAACAATGTTAGCAGTTGCCATAAGACACGTACTGAATACTAAGGTTGGAATGCCCTATAGTGCAGTAGTTTCATGTGGGAATATAGTAGATAGTGAAAATAAAGTAAATTCATTGTTGTGTAACATGAACGATTGGTTTGCTCGGAACAGGGTGCTTTTGAATGCTGCAAAATATGTTATTTTTCATAATGCTCGTAACAAGACGCAGTTTAGTACTCATGTATTTTCAAATAATGTTGAAATAAATCGTGACTCTGAAATTAAGTTTTTAGGATTATATATTGACGATGAACTTACATGGCGTACACACTGCTTTAAACTCATTAGTAATTTGAATTCCACGTGTTATCTGCTGCGTAACCTGAGAAATTTTATTGATATTAATAGTTTGTTGTGTTATTATTATGCTAATGTTCATAGCAGACTGGTTTATGGTATAACAATCTGGGGTACATCACCCGTTTGTAATGAAGTTTTTTTGGCCCAAAAGAGAATTATTCCGTGTATGGCTGGTATTAGCAATATGCAATCATGCAGGCCGTATTTTAAGCAATGGAAAATTCTTCCATTGCGTTCAATATACAGATCGTTGCATCGCAAGTGCCGTCAAAATATTAAATCGATAGTTGAACGGTATGTCTTAGTTAAGTCCATATGCCGCGCCGGCGCCGATACATGTTGCAGAGACTACCTATGAATATTCGGATATTTGCAGTCTCCAGTTAGGCATTGTAGAAGATAGTTGTCTCA
>SMLS01069057.1:0-18488 GCA_004785975.1 Popillia japonica
AAAGCAAAAGATAATAAAAGTTAAATAAGGGAGGTGCGGTGAAAGCGATGGGATCAAGTCCGAACCTCGAACTCCAGTCTGCTGCCATCCTTGTTTTGTTACGTGTGCAATATCTATACTGTGTTTTTAAATAAGAGTGTGAATTGAATCTAGCCCGCCAAAATATAGGCTTACGATTGGTTTATTGCCAGTCATGTTTACACTGTCAAAATTTAGTATTTTAGCGACGCCATATTGTAGACACAGCTGATTGAGTAAATATATACTTCGGTAAATATTTTTCTATTATCTTTTTGTGTTTCTACTACGTTTAAACAAGAAAATCAGTTTTTTAAACTAATTTGCTTGTAAAAATGAATCTACAACCTCATATACGTGGACTATCAACATCGCCTCCAACAAAACGTGCTACTTTGAGACTTGGACCTTTGTACAGGAAAAGCAAGTTATACTGAACATATACAAGAAAATAGTAATTCTACAATAAAGAAAACACAGATAACACTGTAAATTTCAAACACTTTAGGTAACATACATAAATATTCATAAATATGTATATTTATATTTAACAATAACAGTACGTGTTTCAAGGACAAGTGTTTACCATATTATTGGTAAATATAAAGCTAGAGGACTAATTTTACCACCATTAAAATTAGTTGGAAGAAAGGGGCTGCTATCTACAGTTGACGATAGTATTATATACATGATAAAAGGAATGATACCTACATGAGTTTTTATACGATAAAGAACTTCGTACATTAAACGAAATCTTAAAGAAAATATGGGAAGATCAAAATATACCTCCAATGAGTCGTTCAACCTTGTATGAATTAATGAAGATACTTAATTTTAAGTAAGTTTAGATACTAATTATGTAAGTCTTTTATATTATACAGAGTTTGTATTTACAGATATTTAAAACGTAATCGTAAAAGTTTACTGCTCGAACATGATGACATTGTTTTGTGGAGAAGAAAGTATTTATCTTCAATATCGAAATATAGAAATGAACAACGCCCAATCTATTATTTAGACGAAACATGGCTGAATTAAGGGTACACAAGAGCAAACGTGTGGGTAGATGTAAATGTTACAACACGCACACAAGCATTTACAATTGGTGTAACTGCTAGTCTCAAAAATCCTGCTGGTAAAGGAAGATGCTTAATTATTTTACATATTGGTTCTAAAAACGGTTTTGTCGACGATGGGTTACTACTATTTGAAGGAAGAAATACAGTTGATTACCACGATGAAATTGATACAAATGTTTTTGAGGAGCGGTTCAATAATCCCGAAGTATGGAAAAAATGATTCGAAGAATTATCGAGTGGCGAGGAAAGTCCGATTGATATGAAAGATACGGAGGAGGTAGAAGACGACATTTTAGAGGAAAGTGACCACAATACAGGGTCTGAACAAGAGGCATCCTCAGAAGACGATGATACCATTGAAGAGTCTGGGAATTTTTATACTGGCAAAGACAAGATAACCAAATGGAAGAAGAATGTACCTAATGTGAATGTACGCCTTCGTTCCCATAATATTATAAAACTTTTGCCCGGAACAAAAGGTAATGCACGCAAGGCCACAACAGAATTTGAATGTTTGAAGTTGTTTATAACTGAGACCACTGTAAGGATGATAACTGCTGCAACAAATATATACAGTGTGTCCAAGATAAGGATCCTAAGCATGGGAATCTCAGTACCTGTAGGAGATACAGCTTAGGTTAAATTAGGAAAAAGTTGCGTTTTTTGAAGCTTATTTACATGCCATGTAGAAACTTGAAAAATTTTCATGGCCTGCTGAGATATTTGGGAGAAACGGGAATTTGACAATATGGATTTTATTTCTTTCTGACTTTAATTGAAGAGATAGCAAAAAACGAATAACACTTTCTCATTGGCACTTTTAAGGTACTACATGACAGTATTTTTAGATTTTATATCTGACGTTTTGTTTTCGAGAAACCATTATCAACTTTATTTTTTTATATGGACCGAAAAAAAAGTACACCCGGTATCTGATTCCATTTTTTATTACCAATTCAACGATGTATCACGTGCCATATTTTTTTTGTAGTTTAGAGGAAAATTGATTTTTTTCCAAATCCTAAAGGTATTTTTAGGTAGGCGTTGTAAAACATGCTTTCAGGTAAATACCTGTCACCGAGTCTGTCACATTATTTAATATCAGCATATTTTTCTTGTAGTTTAGAGGAAAATTGATTCTTTTCTATTTTTTTAAAGGTATTCTAAAGTAGGCGAATAATGAAATTTTTTTTAAGTAACGAAAACAACAAAGAAATTATCGCATTTTTTATTTAATTCAAAGCAGGTGTTCAAACAGGTTTCCGTTATTTTCTAAACATAAGTATGATCTTTTAACTGTAGAACTTAAAACATCACGTAACATCTCTGGTGTAATACTGTTAAATGCGGCCGTTACACGTTCTCGTAACTGCTGTTCAGATTCAAAAGAATATTGATAAATTCGGTTTTTAACAAAACCCCATATGAAGAAGTCCAAAGGAGTTAAGTCCGGGGATCGCGCTGGCCAAGACACTTCACTAAAGGTTCCAATCCACTTTCCAGGAAATCGCTGCGAAAGATATTCTCGAACTTGCCTAGAATTATGTGCAGGAGCACCGTCTTGTTGAAACCAACAGTTATTGACCTGTGCCAGAGGTAAATTATCTAAACAGTATTCTAAATCATTTTGCAATAAATGAAGGTATCGTTCTGCGGTTAATGAATTATGATAAATAAATGGACCTAGTATTTTAGTTCCTAAAATTCCACACCACATATTAAACCCAAAACGTTCTTGATGTCTCGATATTTTCTTAACACGCGGATTTTTTTGAGCCCAGTAATGCGTATTGCGGCGGTTGAACATACCATTATTAGTGACCATACTTTCGTCGGACCATCTTATTTTTGAAGGGAAATTTAAATTTTCTTCACACGCGCGTGTATACCACTCGGAAAAATGCCGACGCCGTTCGAAATCCCCTAGTTTAAGTCCTTGGCAAATCCTAAACGTATAAGAGTGATATCTATTTTTACGTAAAATAAATTGAGCTGTGGATTTGGCTACTCCTACATTATATTCGATTTGCCTAGTTGATATCTCAGGGTTCTCAACAACTGCTTGTAAAACCTTATTTTGGGTTTCGTCTGAAGACTCCTTTTTTCGAGATAAAACAGGCTTTTTAAATGAACCATATTCTTTTAAATTTCGAGCCAATTCTAAGAAAATGGTCTTACATGGTTGACTTCTTTCTGGATATGTATTAAGATACATTGCTGCAGTATTTACAATATTTTTGTTGCACAAAATGTAGCACGTTAGCATGTCAAACTTTTCTTCATGGCTATAATGGTGACCCGGCATATTCGACGATAATTACACAATATTAACTATTCAACAATAAACAATAATAACGACAACAGTAACAATAACGACAATTACTCTAAAAACAACAACTGGACAAATAGGGTAACAACAACAACGACAATTACTACTTTATGCTGATATTAAATAATGTGACAGACTCGGTGACAGTTATTTACCTGAAAGCATTTTTTACAACGCCTACCTAAAAATACCTTTAGAATTTGGAAAAAAATCAATTTTCCTCTAAACTACAAAAAAAATATGGCATGTGATACATCGTTGAATTGGTAATAAAAAATGGAATCAGATACCGGGTGTACTTTTTTTTCGGTCCATATAAAAAAATAAAGTTGATGATGGTTTCTCGAAAACAAAACGTCAGATATAAAATCTAAAAATACCGTCATGTAGTACCTTAAAAGTGCCAATGAGAAAGTGTTATTCGTTTTTTGCTATCTCTTCAAATAAAGTCAGAAAGAAATAAAATCCATATTGTCAAATTCCCGTTTCTCCCAAATATCTCAGCAGGCCATGAAAATTTTTCAAGTTTCTACACGGCATGTAAATAAGCTTCAAAGAACGCAACTTTTTCTTAATTTAACCTAAGCTGTATCTCCTACAGGTACTGAGATTCCCATGCTTAGGATCCTTATCTTGGACACACTGTATATTACAATAGCTACTTACTTCGATTAACTTCGGTATTTGGCATGAGACTCTAGTTTGATGTCAGGTTTGTGTTTTGAATATATCTCAGGGGGGGAGGTTCGCTTACGTCTCGAATTACTAGCATTTATTCAATAAAAAATCCGTGTCTTAGATAACAACCAAATACTTTATTTAAATTTCTACACACATACGTAAATTGGTAAATAAATGGGTGCCTTTGTATCAATAATAGTTAAGTTCATTCAATCCAAAAAGAAACTAAATTTAACGTGGATTACATAAACTTTTTTTTAGAAGAAATAATGGTTCGTATTCGTATGAACTGAGGTTGCTTTGACAAATATCTGGATGGCGCTCTGCCGGACTATAAATGAGGTAATTGTTATTTTTTTTTTAAATTAAATTTCATATAAATGCGAAAGAAAAGTATTGTAGCCGGACATTCTCAATAATTTAATTCAGCTCACAAATAAGTATTTTTTTTCTTAATAACTGACCTTTGTTTTTTTCTTTTTTTTTGTTTAAATTTGCTAAAATTCTCCGACAATTCCCGTCGATGTGGATAGATGGCGTCATTCTCGTTTCCGTGGTATGTCCGGTCCGACAGGTAAACTGTGGAATGTCAGGTGTGATCTGGTTCGGTAACTCAGCTGTTCTCTCTCTTGGATGGATTTTTCTCGCAATTAAGGAGTAATCGGGCCTGTTTTGTTGATTTCTCGAAGGTAAATCACTGTGATGTTTATTTTGTCACTTAAACTTCTTTTCAGGTTATGCTAACCTCAACTGTCACTGGTATCTTCGCTTGTTTATTAATTTATATGTGTTTTAGGAGCAAATTCGAACGTGGTGTCTCCTTTGAAGGCTAATACGAGAATGATGCGAATTTGTTGATGCATTCTTCGAGTTTTTTCGCAAATCCGGTGCTCTAATTGGCTGATGAGTGGCGTCGTGAAAATAAACAAATGTGAAACGTTTTGCAACTTCAAATTCCCAAAATTAACTTTTTATTCTCTTTTTGGATCTTCAAACACACAGATGGCGGCTCATATAGCTACAGATGGCGGCTCATATAGCTGCCAATCTGACGTTCCTCCATTTGGACATTCCACCTTGCTATCCATTTTTAATTATGTTCGTATGAAATTTTCTGGTTTAATTCTAATTTTGTTTTGTTGTAATTTTGTTGTAATTTTGAATTTTGAATGTCTAATAAAATATTATATTATTATTATTATTATTATTATTAAATGATGGTGATATTCGTGTTGTCCATATTCCAAAATGTCTACTGGAGAATTTTTGCCAATTGGAAAGGCTTCGTCTTGTTTTGGATGTTGGAAGATGCAATGGGAAATTCTTGTGAAAATTGGCCTTTTCGTTGGAAATTGATGTTGGGACGTTCTTGCTGATGTTATTACCTTTCTTTTCATACCTAATACATCTGTCATCCGGTGTTTTTCAAGAAATTACGTTTTGTGAGTTTTATGTCTTACGTCAAAGTGAAACTTTGATAATAATGTATGTCATGAATTAGAATATTACCATAGTGACTCTTTCTGCTGAATTATGTTATTGATTATTTCATTTCTAGATCGTAATCAGAGTTTGAAATCGACATTTTGACATTTGTCGAGTGATTTTCCTTATCTCTGGCATTTACTAACAGGAACTTTAATTACAGGCGTAAAAGTTATGCCAAGGCATATATACCAAGTATATACAAAAGTAACTATCCTCAACACAAAGTGGCACGAAGTGATTTTCTTGAGAAATGTGCATTTGACCTAATACGACCTCAAATTGAATATAGAGCAACACTTCAACAATTGCCAGCAGAAATCAGACGAAGATCACGAGCTCTACTAGGAATATCGGAAGAAGCACCAGTTCCACCACCCCTCGGGAGACAACAAAATTATGTCGGACGTTGCTACATATGTATATCCCAGAAGCCGCAACAAATCCACAAGAAAATTCTGTACCAAATCGCAAAACGATATGCATGCAGAGACCATATGAGAGACTCTTGCACTGCATGTTTGACAGGCTAAAGTAGTCACTTTTCATCGATAAAAAACACATTAGCCTCTCAAAATTTTTCTATTTTTTCTTTTTTTAGTTGAAGTAGGCAGTATGGACAATTCTAATAATCTCTATAATGATTTATTTGCAAAATTATAAAATTTTTGCACAGTTTTATAAATAGTAAAGGTTTGCAAATTAAATAGTCAAAATGCATATAATAAGTGTTTTATTTAATTATCATAAAATAATAGAACTATCAATGCGAAACTTTATATATACATTATATATGGTCTAGTGATTATATCTGATTAGGTAGTAAATTAATAAAACATAAATTAGCTATTTTATATAAATATTTAGTTGGTCTAAAACTGTAGAGCGCGTGAGTATGCAGGTAAGAAAACAGCAGGTGACTAACGTAGGGTTAAAGATGAAGGCAAAATATGCAAGTTAGATGCCTTAATAGATGATGTGGTGGAGCCATTTATTATTTCGTTTGGAAATGATGACACAAGCGACAGTGATATGGACAGTGATAGCGATTCTGTTGAAGAACTGTAGAATTATTTATTTAAAATATAATATCATTATGTTAATATATTTGATGTACTATAGTATAATGCAAATAATAAAATATTGTAAGTCATCATTTAAATTTGCCGCAAAATTAGCTAATAATAATATAGTTAGAATTCTACCGTCATTCGTAGAAGGGGACACAAATTTTGTCAAACATCCTACAAGGAAATCGACAACTCTTATACGAAGGTACAATTTTCTTGTATCCCTATCAGTCAGGTTTATTTATTCAAAGTTGGGTAAATGTTTTCGTATCAATTCGTTACAAGGGTGATTCGCAGGATGGATTCTCTTTTCGTCGTCCGGAGAAGAATTGATTGTCTTATCTAAACAAGGGTGTAACGGCAGGTGAAAGTAAATGATTTGATTTCTGGTAATTTGTCCTAGTTTGAATGGCTTCTTATAAATTCCATCAAAGACACTGATTAAACCATACTTACTAGATTTATAGTTTATGTTCGTTCCACATATTAGACCGAAAGAAACTTATTTGTTTAAGGAATATTTTGGTATTTTGGTCCCCTTGCCTGTATCTATAATTTATTCTTCTGTTTTTTTATAATATGTATTCCTTTTTCTAATTTAATTAAAAATATACATTTATGTAAAAATAAACTGTATCTCTATATATCTTGTTGTGCTAGGATGCAGCAGTGCTGAGATATTCAACCCTAAACATCGAATTGGCTAGGAGGTTATTATGAAGCAATTAACGAAAATAGGAAACTTTTATTTCAGTATCTTGGGATGCTGTGATCAAGTTAATGTAAATACGTCATTTGGATAGAACGATTGATAGAACATAGAACTATCAAATTATTATTTCGAAAACACAAGCTAATATAATCTCCGTAATAATAAGTTTTTCCGTTTTAATTACATGCTATTTCGTTTGTATTTGTTGAGGTTAGAGATATTTGATTTATTTGTTATTGGGATACTGTGTATTACTTTCATTAGTTGCTTAGTTTAATAAAAATGGAATACACATTTAATGAGTATGCAGATAAGCATTTACATAATGTACGGACTAGCTTCCGTTAGAGAATCGTTAATTCGACGTATCCAAGAGTGTATTCGAGTCCAAGGATTTACATATGTAATGTGGAGCCTTAACTATTATTAATTTTGTTTTCTTGGAAACAGAGCATTTTATGGAAATCCATTAAGAGTACATTTTTCTCACTTAAGGTCCAAGGAATAGTAAAACACTTATTGGAGAGTAAAAACAGCTACACACCTTAAAATTGGATAAAAGAAATTCAAAATTTCCCGAGTATGTATGTGTATCCGAGGTATTATTATATATCCACATATTCATGGACACGCTGTATATACAACTGTCCCGTATCGTTATGTTCAAGATTTAGGAGTGTAAAGTAGACTTTATTTTAAGTCAGAAAAACGCAAAACTAATATATCCATTCTTATTTGCTTTAGAGTTACAGACCTATGAATATGATTGTCAGATCATGAAAAAAATAGTAATCCTAAAGGCAATAGAAACTAATTTTATTTAAAACACATTATACGATTTAATAACAGGCCAGTGACAAATAACGTCGCAAAATAAAATTTTAACGTAAAATAAATAAAGACGTGTCGTAGTGCATACAGTAATTTCTTGGATATCTGCAAAAAAGAGTGCTGGAAATTGATTTGGCGAGTTCTATAGGTTTTTACTTATCTCGATAGTGCTAAACCATGAATATCATACAATAAACAAATGTTCAGATGATAGTGAACGTCATAGGATTACATGACGTTTTAGTTCATACAACAGCTTATTAGTGAGTGGGTACGTTTTCTTCCTTAAAAATTCCTTACCAATTTCTTCTCAATTCGGAAATGCGATCGAGGTGTAAATTTGCCCCCCAAATTTAGACGAAGAAGCAGTAGCTATTGTTATAAGGGATCCAACTCTCAGTGTACGTTGAATCGCTAGACAACTAGTAGTGCCACGAATGACAGTCCACTATGCATGTCTAGTTCATTCTACATGGATATTACGACAATCACGGCTTCATTTTAGTTTCCGTAGAACAGTCCCCTGGACAGATGAATCTACGTTCACGAGAACTGGTGTTACAAATCTGAGAAACCTGCACAGGTGGTCATCAGAAAATCCCGAAGCCATACGCCCTTGTAAATTTCAGCATGAATTTCCTATTAACGTTTGGGCGGCCCTAATCAATGACTTTTTGATTGGTTCTTCTTTTTCTTCCTGGGAGATTAGAGAATTACGTTCAATTTCTTATTGACCAACGGCCAGGTCTTTTAGGGGATGTCCCACTAAATGTTCGATTAGACATGTGGTTTCACATGAATTGGGCACCATCACATTTCGGAATTGCTATCCGAGATTGGGTTAATGTTAATTATGCAAAACGGATTGGCCAAGGTGGTCCTGTTACATCACCACCCATATCAACCGATCTTAATCCCCTTGGCTTTGATTTATGGGGGTACATGAAAAATTTAGTCTACGCGCAAATTTCTAAGACAAGAGAAGAGTTGTTGGATCGTATTCATCTGGCTGCCGAGGAAATCCGACAAAACAAGCATGGAAGTCGAATAAGTACTTCTTTTGTTGAATTACGAGCACAAGCCTGCATTCAACAAGGAGGTGGACATTTCGAAAATATTATTAATTCTACTTTTTCAAATAAAATTAGTTTGTATTGACTTCAGGATTACATTTTTTTATGATCTGACAATCACATTCATGCGTCTGTAACTTTGAAACAAATAATAATCGATATACAAGTTTTGCGTTTTTCTTACTTGTAATGAAGTCTACTTTACACGTCCAAAAATTTGAACGTAACACCTGAGCACCTTGTATACACTTAATAAAGCCACGTAATTTCTGCAGACCCATCCACATTTCAGTATAACTTGGCGCCTTCCTGCTCCCGGATTATTTAATTCTTTTCTTCCGCTTCTTTTTTTTTCCTCTCCTGTTTTATACTTTACTTTTGACTCCTGACGTTTTTTTTTTCTTTTCCGTTGCCGCGTCCAACAGCTACCGCGTGCATTTTCCCACCCTACGCGGAACGCGATGGATGTTTTTTTCCATCTTGCGCGTAAAAACTTTATTAAATCTCGGAGTTTCGGCCTGTCTTTTTTATTTAATAATTCAACGTCGCTGGTGCGTACGGACCCGAAACCCGACAACTATGACGGAAAAAAAGAGGGCCGGGGGAAAGAAATAAAGAAGAACGCTATTGCCGGACTTCCAAACACATACCTATTTGAAATGAAAATGCGTTTTATTCGATATTATTGGGGCATATTTCACTTAGGCCGATATGGACATTTTTGCTGTTCGGGTTTTATTTTAGCGCGGATTTCGGCGGGTGATTTATGCGGCTGTAGGAACAGTTTTTCTCTTTTTTTTTTTAGTATGGATGTTCGCAATTGTTGAACGATTTTATTTTATAAAACTAACAATTAAAAAGTTTTTGTTTCTTTGTTTACATACAAGGGTGCTCGCATGAAAGGAAATATATAAATCCGAAACTATTTTCCTCGCCACTAGCCGACAAACTCGTATACCCACACGAACCCAGACTCGAATTGATTGAAATACTCCAACATGTTCACACAGTCGTTCATGCAACTATATTTATACACCGCCAGCGATATACACGAGCTTCTAGATAACACGAGAACGGCTTATACCCGCCCTATCTTCGACATGAATAACAATACATAAAATAGCAATTTTTCCTCGCGCAGAAAACATTGCCCGTTATTTACCGCGCCGCCCGCCGTTCCCTTTCTTGCACCCTCGAAACCAGCCACAACAAAACTAGAAAACAATAAAAAAGAACTCGACGTTTTCCAGCTCACAGATGCAACGCTAGCATGCAATAGTTACGTTTTTGTTTTATTTCAGGTGTCGCTTAGTGTTGTTCTCGAGAAAGTATACACTAGCAGTCCCTGGTTGCACACAAGTTGTGTGTATTGTATGCTCGTTTGTTGTGAAAGCTTTAAAAAAGAGGTTAAGTTTCCCAGTTCAAGCGAGTGATCGGTAAGAATCGCCGAAGAAGTAGGTAACGAGGCTTTAAAAACGGTTTTCATTAGAGCATAATTTTTTAAGTACTTACTTTAGAGTTTGCTCAAAACAAGACAACTGTTTAAATGTAATCTAATGAGTATTTTATTAAAAAAATCCTGCTGTTGGTACTGCTCTATAGACGGCCAGCCCGGAGTGAATTGAATATAGCCCGCCAAAATATAGACTTACGATTGGTTTGTTGCCGGTCATATTTACACTGCCAAAATTTGGTATTTTAGCGACGCCATATTGGATACACAGCTGATTGAGTAGATACATATTTCGCTAAATATTTTTCTATTATCTTTTTGAGTTTCTACTACCGTTTAAACAAGAAAATCAGTTTCTTTTTTAACTATTTGCTTGTAATAATAATAATAATTTTATTAACTATTAGATCACATTATATGATATAAGTTTCGTCGTTTACTTCAAACATACATACATTCTACTTATAGCAATAAAACAGAGAAAAGTGAGTCTCTACTTAGATACACATATACAGTCCTACACATACCACAGATGAGGCCTTATCGACTACTGATACAACTGCTTTCCATCATAGTAACATTTATCTACAAAATATTGCTTCAATTTCTCTTTGAAAGTCTGCCTCGATTTACACTGCGTTAGAGTTAGCGGTAAACGGTTAAATACTACGGCACATGCATATAATGGCGATTTTTCGTATTTAGTCGTCCTATGCCGAGGAACACAAAAGTAGTTGCGATTTCGGGTCAAATATTGGTGGTTGTCCGCATTTGTTACAAAACAATTGTTTATGTTCAAACGCGAATCGTGCACATTTATATAAATAAAGACAAAGAAGTGTGATTATTTGGAACTCACGAAATATGTTTTTGCAAGTGTCTCTAGGTTTCATGTCAAATATTAACGGTATTGTTCGCTTTTGTGCTACAAACACTCTATTTATGTCCACTGCCCTACCCCATACTATAATGTTATATGCTAGATACGATTGCAACATGCAATAATGTACCTGGAGCAGTTCATAACGGCTCAAACAACTTTTTAACCGAAGAATGGCATAGAAGCTTTTATTGAGTTTAGAAACGACATAATCAGTTTGTTTAGACCAGCTAAGTTTTGTATCAATGTAAATACCTAGATATTTCGTATACTCCATCTGATTAGTGGTAACTATTAGATCATTTGCACTATGAAAGTACGAAAAGAAATTGAAGAGAAATTAGGAAAAGATCAGGCAGCCTATAGAAAAGGGAGGCAGACACAGGATCACATTAGTATAGTAAGAAAAGTAATAGAAAGAGCTAATCAACAAGGGAAGGAACTACACTTGGTTTTCGTTGATCTGAAGTCCGCTTTCGACACAGTCCAACGAGAAGAACTATGGAACTGCCTAGAAGAACTGAAAGTAACGAGGAAGCTGAGGAAAGTGATTGAAAGTGTGTATCAGAGAGTTATAGGGCAGGTTAGACTAAACGGTAAAGTCTCCAAAGAATTTGAATTGAAAAGAGGAATAAAACAGGGGGATAGTCTAAGCCCTCTGCTTTTTAGTATATTTATGTAGTTGATAGTGTAGTAAAGCTCTGTAAAACGAACATGCCAAAAGTAACAGTTGGGTATACGAACATGAACCCCGTTCAACTGCAGAGTTTACTATATGCGGATGATATCGTGCTAATGGGTGATAACTGGGATAGAACACAGAGAACAATAAATCAATGGAACAAAATTATCATGCAGAAGGGGATGCAAATAAATACAAGCAAAACAATGACGATTAACGCACCAAAAAATCAGCAAGACATAATGTGTGGAGAAGATACATTAGAACGAGTGTCAACGATAACATATCTGGGATCGAAAATTAGCGAGGATGGCAAAGTAGACGTAGAAATTCTGAATCGGTCAAAAAAGGCAACGCAAATATCTTACCAGTTAAATAACACAATTTTGCGCAAAAAGGAAATCAGTGCAGCCACGAAAAGCAGAATTTATAATACGGTAGTAGTCCCAACAATAATATACGGAAGTGAGACCTGGCCAATGACGAGGAAACTGGAAAGTAGAATAACAGCAGCAGAAATGAAATACATAAGAAAAATAGCTAGTAAAACAAAAAGGGATAAAGTTAGAAATGAAGATCTAAGAGAAATTACTAATCAAGTGCCAATTACGGAAATAATTGAACAGAAGCATCTAAAATGGTACGGGCATGTGCAGAGAATGTCGGCGGATGCACTAACGAAGAGAGTGGCAGGATCAAAAGCGGGCAGCAAAAGAAGAGTTGGTAGACCTGGCAAAACCATGGACGAGTTGAAGAACTAGCGCAAAAGAGAGAAAAATTAGTCAATGAACTTAAAACCATGATGCAGGATAGAAGGATGTGGAGGACATGGGTGGAGACTCCACATCAGCCGACGCCGTAAGGCATAAGGCAATCGATAAAGAAGAAGAAGAAACACTATGAAAGTTTATTCGTAATTTTATCTTTATTCAAAGTTTTATTTTTACTAGAATGTAACCTATTTGCATAATAAGCCTTCTTTTCCTTTGTAATAAGCTTTCTATGTTCCTTTTTGCGAGCTTTATATGATTTCATGATTTCAGCATCGCGATCAGTAGTTTGTAGTAGCGCATAGAGGTCTTTCAATTGTATACTAGACCTTTTAATCGTTTCATTTATCCAAGGCCGTATGCTGTTCGTTTTAGTGACTTTTATTTCGGGGCATACACTATTATAATAATATGTAAAATGTTTCAGAAAGTTCTTAAACGCGTCGTTCACCTTAGTTATTCCCCATTGATTTTCATATAATGCATTTCTCAAGTCTTCAATATTGGCATCATTCAAACATCTATTGCGGGTAACGGTAGTATTGTCCGGTTTATTCTTTGATCGTGGAATATCCATAGTAAGTCATTGTGCAGTGTGATCAGATATTCCCTGTTGCAACAATTCAAAAGAATAATCGCCTTCAGCAAAATTGCTCACAACATAGTCTATTTCTGATTACTATATGCGACAATTGATATTTCAAAAGATTCTTGTCGGCAAATGCAAATGTTTTTGAGAAGTAGTTCAATAACATTTGGAAGCAATTACCTGATAATAGTGTTATTGCAGTGAATAATACATCTTACCATAGCAGAAAAAGGAAAAACTGCCTTGCTCTTCTTCTTCTTTCTTATCGATTGCCTTATGCCTTACGGCGTCGGCTGATGTGAAGTCTGCATGTCCTCCACATCCTCCTATCCTGCGTCATGGTTCTTAGCCCATTGACTAATTTTCCTCTCTTTAGCGCTAGTTCTTCAACTCTTTGGTCCATGGTTTTGCCAGATCTACCAACTCTTCTTTTGCTGTCCACTTTTGATCCTCCTACTCTCCTCGTTAGTGCATCCGCCGACATTCTCTGCACATGCCCGTACCATTTTAGCTCCTTCTGTTCAATTAATTCCGTAATTGGCACTTGATTAGTCATTTCTCTTAGACCTTCATTTCTAACTCTCTTTTTTGTTTTACCGGCTACTTTTCTTATGTATTTCATTTCTGCTGCTGTTATTCTACTTTCCAGTTTACTCGTCATTGGCCAGGTCTCACTTCCGTATATTATTGTTGGGACTACTACCGTATTATAAATTCTGCTTTTCGTATCTGTATTGATTTCCTTTTTGCCCAGAATTGTGTTATTTAACTGGTAAAATATATGCGTTGCCTTTTTTGACCGATTCAGAATTTCTACGTCTACTTTGCCATCGTCGCTAATTCTCGATCCCAGATATGTTATCGTTGATACTCGTTCTAATATATCTTCTCCGCACATTATGCCTTGCTGATTTGTTGGTGCGTTTATCGTCATTACTTTTGTTTTGCTTGAATTTATTTGCATTCTCTTCAGCATAATGATTTTGTTCCATTGATTTACTGTTCTCTGTGTTCTTTCCCAGTTATCACCCATTAGCGCGATATCATCCGCATATAGTAAACTCTGCAGTTGAACGGGATTCATGTTCTTATAGCCAACTGTTACTTTTGTCATGTTCGTTTTACAGAGCTTTACTACACTATCCATATATACATATATTGAAAAGTAGAGGGCTCAGACTATCCCCCTGTTTTATTCCTCTTTTCAATTCAAATTCTTTGGAAACTTTACCGTTTACCGGGAAAAAATACCAACAACTTTAACACAAAAGCCGAAATTCACGAATGGTTACTTCAAAAACAAATACCGTTTGATTCCTCCATTGTGCGACTAGAGTTGTTGGAAATAATAAATCATCACAAAGAAGGTTACAATATATATGCAGTGGACGAAATGGCAAAACAGAGTAATAACATTGTGCTTAGATTACCTCATTACAATTTTGAATTGAATACAATTGAATTAGTTTAGGTACAAACAAAAAATGAAGTAGTTGCAAAGAATAAAAGCTTCAAATTAGCTGAAGTGAGAGACCTTTCGTTAACCGCTATTACAAGTGTAACCTTAGCCTGCACTTAGCCTGCCATTAAGACTCAACAAAGAGGAATGGTTCTGCTGTTTTTCTTGAAATAGTGAACCCAAGTGATGAATGCAGAACTTTTCTTCATCCACATACATTGGTCCAATTTGTATTTATAAAATACAAACCTAAGATTGTAATCCTATTTGGGTAGGAAACTTCTCTAGAAATAAGAGATCATTAGAAGTCTCTCCATTAAGTAATAGTAGTTTCATAAACTATATTCATATCCTAGTATCTTCAATCTATCTATTATTGTGTAACAATATAATTTATCTGGAATATTAATTCAACCTCCTACACCGAGTAGCTGTTGGCGTTACCATATGACACCTTGACAAGTTGATAACAACTAAGTTCGGTCTAAGTAAATGGCAAGTTATTCGTATACGGTGGAACGCTAGGGCTACGCACGAATAACCCCAGATGGATTATAGCTATTAATTTTCGTAATCTATACGAACTCCTGGAGGTAGATTGTTTTACATTTAACAAGATTTAGTCCGTTCGACTTGAGCAAGTTGTCTACAGGCAGTGCGTTTAGTCCGATACTAATACCTACCTAGTTTCTTGCGGAGGTGTTGGCGCTAATGGATAGAATTAAGTGGAAAGCCTGATATATTTATTCTTACGAAAGTTTTAGCTAGGTAGAATATAGAAGAGTATGACTGAAATTTTAAACGTTAGAACGACAGCTTAGTATACCTAATTTATTATTGCCATTAAGATTCAGAAACAAAAATAAGATACGGGTACCCTCTTCAACCTCCATAAAAATTCTAGCACTTACGAAAAACATAAAATTCCATCCTGTCATAGATATCACGAACAATATTCCAAAGCATGCTGAACTTAATAACCTTTTCCGAATCGAGCCATTTCCAGATACAATCTTCGCCGTTACATCAAAGGTTTCAACGAAAACAAAAAAGCAATTAAGTACAGAACGGAAAACTTCTATAAAAGCGATAATTGCATGCTTGACTTACGGTACATAAAAGGAGTCATTCAATCAGAGCGAACAGCTCGAGTACACAAGCGAATTCTCTACATAGATATATCCGGTACAACGAGCAGTCCTGCGATACTTCCTGCACTCTTATCCGTGCTCTTCGTTTCTATCTCTATTAATAAGCCGGTGAAACATGGTTGACGCTTACGCGTCCTATATTGCATAATTAATCACGTGTAATGAGAAGCTCTTCGGAGTTCATTAGCTGTAGCAGCACTATTGCCCACTACGTGAATATAAGAAGCGGCGAAAAAGGGACAACCCGTGCGCGGACAAATTGACGGCGACAAATTGGGAATTAATCGGATTTTCGTGTAAGAAAATCCCTCATCCTTCATAAATGTCAGCTGCAGATTTTCGCTCTGATTACTTTAGCCAATATTTGCTCGGATTATGAAAAGTAATGTACGTGTATTTGAGAATTTTATCAGGAGTAACTTCAGGTTATTGATACGTACTGGTCAGGAAATGGTAGGAACTCTAACCTCAATCTCCAGCACCAAGGTCTCCAACTATTTTCTAAAGTAGACGTGTGATAAGCTTCCATAATAATTCCTGGACAGAGGAGAAAGCTTTGGAGAAAGCACATTTTTGACCAGATCTATGGGAAGGTTTCTTTCTCAAAAGAAAAATTGAAGACTGTTGTCAATGAGCACCACCACAAGCTTCTCAGCAAGATTAGGAAGAAATAATATAGTATTTACGACTACCCCAAGAACAATAAGATAAAGCTACACGCTAGCTAGTTATCACCAATTTTCAAGAATAGTTTTTCTAATGGTTTTCTAAGCAGATTTGCAGGTTGACAGTTGCATTAGTACTAGCGATATGCCACACTCTGTATAAGTATCACCAGATTGGATTGTCACCTTGAAGGCCAGCTTGATGTTGATTTTCTAAAGTGTGATTTCCTTATCGATAAGGAAATCCATGTTTGATCATATGACCAGTCGCATTATTATTATTATTATTTGCACAAAATATTAAGCAGAGTCTGTCTTGATGCTGTATTTGCAGTCTTATAAATGTTAATCCAAACCAGGCACAAGCTATGTGATTAGCCTTCACAGATTTCTATGATTCATGTGCTTACTGGTCCGTAGCAGTAGATTTAATACGCAAAATTGATAGATAGTACATAATACTATTTGTACCCAACAAATAATTTTCTGCTGGGCCAGATTGTGTTTATTTGTATTTGAAGTCCGCTAACGTTCATGAATGCAATTGAGGACATTCCCAACCATTAAATGACAGCTGAATCCAGTACGCCCAAACGTATGGAAACATCCCTTGTTTGCTGTGACTGACTTTCTTCTCAGGCTCGTCTTGCTGCTGTCTTTACAATGATCAACATCATATTTTGTAACATCTTATTATCTATGGGAATACAGTAATACTTCATTACGATGGTATACCTGTAAGGCTGGCTAGAATGTTGTCTTTGTTTTGCTGCATTCAATTACAGACAATTGCTCAATCTAGCTGCTTCAACTATTTGGCGAGAAAAGTGTACATACGTCGTGGTTGGATTTACTTTATAGTAAAAAGAATAATTCTAACTTATCGCCCTCTCTGTTGGATTTGAGTGTTGTTAACAATCACTTAATCAGTTTTGATGACAGTGTATTGAATAATACAATAATACACTATAATAATTGCAATCGATACACTTGAGCTCTTGCTTAGTTCCGTCAGACCACAGGCCATTGGTGGTAGTGATACTGCGATGTTAACCGTTTCCCACCCTTGCTTGTTTCCTACAATCACTTTCCAGTGGCAGCCCAGTACCTTCGCTGGTAGAACCCTGAGGCTTGCCGATCAGACAGTACGTCGATCGATCCATTATCATGTAGGCAATTTAGAATGCCTTTTATGCACGTCTGGATGGCTATTATTTTGGCTTGGAAAATGAAGAGGCCTGCTAGGCTAATAATATTTTTTGAGCTGGTTTCCAGTTTTCCCATATGCCAACACCTGTGCTACAAGGCATTTTGGAAGCACTTTGCCACTTTTTTGATGTAGGTAGTTGAACGTACTAATCTGATCAATGGTTTTACCAGTACAATCTTTGCGACAACTGCATTTTACCCCGTAGCTCACTAGAGTGGTCCTTGGACTACAACATCAGGTTGTAAAGAACTCCGGCGTTCGTAGCAAGAGAAACAATTTTTAGAAGTTATTTCCTTTTATTTTATCGATATATCTATTTTTCAATTGATTTCTTGCACTAGTAACTGTAAA
>SMLS01069063.1:0-11514 GCA_004785975.1 Popillia japonica
TTTAGATTCGTCACTAAATAACACCGTATTCCATTTTTGAACAGTCTAGTTCAAATGCTCTCTTGCAAAATTAAGTCGGTTTATTTGTTGCTTTTTAGTTAATAAAGGCTTTTTAGCTGGGCGTCTACTGTATAGACCTTTTGCCACTAAACGACGCTGAATTGTTCGGGAACGAATATGCAACCCCAGTTCAGCTTTTATTTTAGTTGCTGACAGAAATGGATTACTTTGGCATGGTCGTGTAATTAAAATATCTTCTCTTCTGGTAGTGCTTGGTGGGCGTCCTGAACGTACTGGTCTAACTGTTGTACCTCTTTCGGTATATCGTTTGATGATAAGTGATACAACTGATTTTCTGATATCAAACAGCTTAGTAAAAACACTTCGAGCTTCTCCTTTTTGATGCATTTTCACAATTTGTGATTTTAAATCGTTGCGATACACTTTTCGCAACATATTGAACAAATGCGTTGTGACTTCACCGTACAGCACAAAAGCCAATATAAAACTAACTTCTGTAATAAGATTAAACCCAACTACGATCACATTTGTGAAAATCACAGAACTAGAGACTTTCTTGGGGTTGCATAGTAAAAGTTGCTTAACTTTTCTCGCGTTGAAATTTAGTAAAATTCAATTATTCATTGATTTTCAAAGAATAAAGTTGATTTACGAAATATTATTTTTAACTATATGTGTATTATATTTGTAGTTTCAATGTTATTAAATAAATTTATCACTTCCTTTAATATTGTTAGCGCAATTATCTCTAACTGTTACACAACCATGCAGTTGCTTAACTTATGTCCGACACTGTAGGTTCAGAATTTTATAACCATAAGCACTTCTACAGCATAGTATTGTTAGCTTTGCTAAATGCTAACTATTGTTTTACGTTCGTTGATTGTGGCGTGATGGCGCTGTCTTTAGAAATTTTTTATTATTCGAAAAAATGGAAAGTGGACATTTAAATTTACCAACGAACGAGAAAGTTAATGAAACAAACAAATGTTTACCCTACGTCTTCGTAGCCGATGATGCTTTTGGACATATTTTAACACCGATCCAGACATTAAATCCCCATCTGACTTGCTTTCTAATGCCACGAAGTAGGTGTGGATTTTCATCGGACCAAAAGATAGTATTTTTACGATTGAACATTCCAGAGTTAGTAAGTCGACTCTCATCAGACCATAAAAATTTCGCAAAGAAGTTTGGATTTTCATTATGTTTTACGATGAACCATTGACAGAATTGTGCTCTCCGTATTTCGTCACCATTTTAAAGCCCTTGACTGGCTCTTTCACGATAAGGTTTGAATTTAGCACGTTTTAAAATTGTACCAGCTGTTGACCTAGCGACGCGAAGTGTATTTTCAATTACCCGTAAGGACGTACGGGGATTTTCAACTAGTGCTTGAAGAACAATATTTTCATTATTTTCATTCTTTTGTCTTCTTTTGGGTTTGACAAAACTTCAATGCATTATCAAATTATCACGCAATCGGCGAAAAATGCTTTTTTCTGGCTGTCGTCTGTCAGGGTATCTATCGAAATACATTTCTGCAGCCAATTCATCATTTCTTCCACACAAAATAAAACACACCAGCATTTGATATTCGTCACTATTTGTAAAACGATTCATCTTCGGTTCGCACAGTACAGATACCTGTAACAATACAATGAGATTAACAATAAGATTACTGACATTTCAGAATAAACTTCACAGCTTTTAGAGTTGTTTAATACAAATGTCTCATTTATTATCACGGCCTCGGCCTACTATGTTAAAATCTTACTTTCTCTATTTTTCATGTTTGTACTATCTTGAACATAAACATGTTATACATCATTGAATAGCATTTTTTTTGAAGATATTAAAAATGTCACAATCCAATATGGCTGCCATAAGAAAAACAAAAGTTGATTATTGTCACGCAAAATCTAGTAGACCTAGATTTTTTTGAAATCATTTTTAAAATCCTCATGACTTGTTATCCCTAGCCAACTTTTGTAAATTTATCTCTTTTAAGAAACAAAATATGGAAGATTTTCAAAAATGCATTTTTATCTTTTTTACCCTGTATCTGCCTAACGAAACAAAAATTTCAAAATCTGATGTCGGATTATTCATGGTCAAATAAATACGCAACTTTTCTCCCATTTAACCGACGTTGTATCTCCAACGGTTTCGAATATCCCCATGTACTGCATTTTAAACTGGACACGGTGTATAGTTAAAAAAAACTGGTTTGTATAAACACTTTAGTTAAACGCAAAAAATATTAAAAATCACTCTGA
Organism: Popillia japonica; assembly: GCA_004785975.1. NCBI lineage: Eukaryota > Metazoa > Arthropoda > Insecta > Coleoptera > Scarabaeidae > Popillia > Popillia japonica. The sequence goes on from SMLS01069063.1 coordinate 2,301, forward strand.
ACTGTTGCAACGGTAGTCAGAGACATAAGAAACACGTTAATAGAACGAATTGTGTCCCTGAGTCAATAGTTCTAAAATCTTGAGACAAAGGACGTTTTCTTAATTTGAATTCCCTATATAAAGCAGATTCGATTTGGTAAGATAGCATAGAAACGTCACTTGACTTTTAAAGCGAACTATTGCATTCGGCGACATCTAACCGCTGTACCGCGACATACTATTGATAAAATAGAGAACTGCAAAACTAAAAAGAGCGCGCAATTTAAATACTTCAATAAAAGGTTATTTTATTCAATATCTGCAAATAGTGACAATTAAAATATGTAGAATTATACTTTAAATATTTTATTGACAAGATATTTAAAATATACTAATCCATATTTTAATTGCCACTATTTGAAGATATTACATATAGAATTATATAAGAGAACTAAACATCCTTTTCAATTATAGAATAGAATTTATTATAGAATACTATTTAAAAACATATATTTAATATCTTCTCTTTCTACATACGAGTATATAAAGAAATATAGAAGTGTTCAATGCTTCACTTCCTTCGTTTTAATGATTTTTGATTAGCCATATTTTTTATCACGTCTCAAGATGGGTTATACCAGAACCTAACGTCCCCATTCAATATTCTATTTATTTCCTTAACCCTGGCGAATATCATCAATACTGTTATTGCATTTGCAAAAAATGTTGATAAATCCGGATGCTTTTCGCATTCAGTATGGTTAAAGTTGACAACTTGCAAAAGATGACTTATGATTTTCTCTTTGATATAATTGTTTAAACACAATTAGCCGCGTCCATTACACATGGTAAGGTGTGTGGATCATACTTTGTTAACTCATTGGCTATGTATTTTCCAAAAGAAAAGTATGGATCGTTGATGTCGTTAGAAGACTTTTGTACGCAGTCAGCTTCTGCAAGCATACTGTCAGCAGAATCTATTTGCATCTGGGTTTCACCCTTCGGATTATTACGTCTTTTTTTACGTGCAGGTTCTTGTGTAGGCATGTTAGTTACTGATGCTTCTCCTGTATGTTGTTTTTCTAATGTCTGCGGTGGTTCTACTTCATGTATGTTAGACTCCGATAGTTGTGATTGGGTAGATGCAGCGTTTTCAGTATCTACGACGGCGTTAGAAGTTTGAAAGGACTGCTGACCTTCCTCCTGAAAAAAAATAGATATAAATGCAATACTTTGCACACAGACACATCAAAAACAATGTTAGGACAAAACTAAAACAGAAATTTAATTAACGGTAGTATTTTTTTAGATTCCATCAACAGAGGAAGAGTGGCTCGCTATATCAGACGAATTTGGAAGGAAATGGAATTTCCCCCACGCAATTGGAGCAATGGATGGAAAACACGTCATGTTATAAGCACCGATGAATAGTGGGAATGATTATGATAATTATAAGCAATTCCCAAGCATTGTCCTCTTTGGATTGGTTGATGCTAACTACAATTTTTTGAATGTGAACGTAGGTAGCAAAGGCCGAATATCTGATGGTGGGGTTTTTAAGAACACGACGTTATATAGAAAATTAGAAAAGAAAAAATTAAACATACCTAAGGAGAAGTTGTTGCAAATAGCATATATAACAAGTCCCCTACTTTATTTTGTCAGATAAAGCCTTTGTACTCAACGAATATACCATGAAACCATTTGAGGGAACCCAAGAAAAGGGTTCCAAAGAAAGAGTATTTATGCGTTGAAAATGCATTTGCCATATTAAGTGCCATTTTTCGCGTTTTTAGAAAACCTATTTTGCTCGACCCAAAAAAACTACAAAAGTTGTCCTAGCAGCTGCATATTTGTATAACTATATCCGGAAAAACACTTCTAACAATAATATTCCACCCAAGCTATTTGACAGAGAACTTGAAGATGGTGTACGCATTCCTGGCCAATGGAGAAATAATATAAATGAAATGAGATTCACCCCAACTGCGGCGATTCCTAGGCGTGCTACTCGTAACGCAAATGAAATACGTTTGCACTTAGCAAAACCTTTTATCACTAATGGCTCAATCCCATGGCAACTTCAGTATGCATAGTAGAAACATACTTACGATCGGCATCGTATCCTGAGTAGCTCCAACCTCATTTTTGGTCCTCATAACATCAAAATAAGGATAGCCAAACCACTTGGATCTGTAGACGTCTGCAGCTCCTACAGCAGAGTAAAAAGGGTAAAAATATAAAATAAATCTTATATAAATATGATTCCGAATTTTGTAATTTGTGTTTTGTAAATAACATGGTGTAACTGTAAAAATACAACAAAAAATTCTTTACCTGAGCCTGTAATATGGCTTTTTTTCTCTACTCTTCTCTCGCCGATAAGAACCCAACGATTCCATTTCAGTTCACTAACAGGACATTGCATTTTTGCTGAAATTTCCCTCCAACAGTCTTCGCCTTGCGATTTATTCAAATGCCTATTTAGGATCTTTGGGATCCCACAACATCTTGTATGCCCTATAATGTTCAATTAGACGGATCGACTGTTCTTGAGTGTTCATGATGATGAAACTTTTTTCGTAACAGCTAACAAACAACACATCTGTAGAATTGCTTCGCGTGCCGAAAAAGCACCGTCCACATCGAACGCACAGCGCACACTGAGGCACCTTTGAGCACGTCCCGTTTATCGACAGCCGACGGCTCGGCCCCGTGGCACGCTTGGCCGAGGCAACGTGCGCCCGAGGCAGCCCGAGTCGCGTACACACCGACCGAGCATTTGGCTCGCGAGGCTGCCGCGCGAGGCCGTGCGCCCGGTGTGGACGCGGCTATTCAGGCAGCTTCTCTGCTATAGACATGCAACATTTCTGGAATAAGTATATGAACTTTGTTGTTGGCAACAATAGGGATTTGTGCGAATATCGTCTGGCAGCAATCATTACATGTAAATCAGTTTCCTCGGTTGTCGTTAAATTACTAATGCATATGTTACACTTTCTTAGTATAATACTGGTTTGGGGAAGTTTGTCAAGCACTTCACCGCTTTCAGCCAAACTACGTAAATTGTCCAACATTCCCACAGATAAGTCGTCTTCACAGTTAGAAGAGACCGACTTATTCGATAACAAGTTATTTATTATTAATGTTTTAAAAGAATATATAAATCCCGTACAAGTCGGATTTACGTTTCTTATCCCATGACTTCGTATGCAACAAAAAAAATGTTCAATCACATCTTGATTGCAGTTTCTAGCCACCAACACCAAGGAACCTAAATTTTTTATTTTGGTCCACAAATACTGCAATGCAGAAATTGTATGTAGCCAATTGTTTATGGACGGAGGCTTGGAAGTTTTCTTAGTGCTGTTACACTAAAACCTCATTGATCTTATCACCTCTTTTGCTTCTTTCCAAAAATTATGATGAAGTGAGTGCACTGTGACCCTACATCTATATTTGTGACCTGCAACAGCAGAAGCATTACTTCCATTGCAACTGTCAAACAGCTTGTCAAAGAAATGCAACAAACAAGCGATATCAGTTGCTTCTCTTGGCAAAACTGGTGAACCTGCAAATGAAAGAGAGCTAATGTATTAACTACATATACCTAATTGTATGTTAAACATTACCTGAATCTATAAGGAACTGCAGAAATGGCCGATCTGACATTGATGCTACCTATGTGGCCATTTCACGAATTTCATATTGGGGATATTGTATGGGCTAAGAAATTCCAAAAGCCGCGGTTTCCTTGTAAAGTGCTGACAATTAGCGCAAATAAGATTTTTGTGGTACGATTTTACGGCGACGACAAGGTAACTTGTATTCGTGGACGAAAACATATCAAGAAATTCCACCATATGGAACCGGCTGATATAAGCTCAAAGTCCCTAACATATAAGCAGGTAATAATGCGGGCCTATATACAGGCAAACGAAGAATACCAGCAAAATGTTTGTATACTCATACATACAAATATGTTACATAATTTGCACAAGCGCAATTCGTGTTATAGATATCGCAGACCCAATACTAATATCCATTTTAATTTCATAAATATCTTTCTTTAATAAAAATTGTTAAACACTGGTTGGTCATGTGTTGCCCCTGGCCATCTTGCTACAATGCCAAGAATTTGCAATTGTGCATCACATACTACTTGCACATCCCATGCAAACCACCCTTTTCTGCATCTAAAACATTCAGCATCATTACCTCCTGGTGATTCTATTTCGACAAGAGTGCAGTCTATAGCTCCAATTACTTTTGGAGATCGTGCAATGTGATAAAATTTTAATTGCACATCCAATATTTCGTCTGTTGTCATCGGCATGCCAATATACATTGGTCTTAAGTTAGCAATAGCTATACAGAGTTACTTGCTTCACAATTACACATGCACTTGCTTCATTGACACCTATAAAATCACCTGCTACTAATAACATGCCTCCAGTAGCATAAAACCTTAATGCCAGTAACAATTTTGTTTCTGGACTAATGGCATTATTTCTATTTGTAGGAGATTGTATATGATCTCTAATTTGTATCAGTAATTGTCTAGAAGTCTTCATTGTCGTATTCCTCTATATAATTATGTCTGTCATTATTCATACTAAATTAGTAAACACAAACATGCAGCAAAATACGAAAATTTACCTTATTTTGTATTTCTTCGGACGCCGTAGCCGTTCAACGCGATATTGTATTTCTTCATCATTGTCTGATATTACATTCATATCCACTATCATTTGTTCCAACATATTTACAAATTCGGCGGCACTAAACTGAAGTAAAATATATTTACGTCAATATTTGGGAAATAAAAACAAATGAAAACACAAATATCTGACATTTACTTTTACATCAGCTGATGCTTTTCGCATTGCCAACTTAAAATATTTCAGGATTATTCCTAGTATAGTTATAATAATCATAAAAATGTATTGTAAAATCGTGCACTACTTATACCACTGATATCTCAGTGTAAAAATAAATTCCTAGTATAGTTATCCTTTGTTTTATCCGAGACTCTTAAAAGCGGCCCTTAACCCCTTCAGACCTGATTTATTTTTGTTACGAAAAAAAAAAATTTTTTCTTGTTAAATCAGTTGCCAATGCTCCTAGATGTGATACCCCTTGCTTCAATATGCATTTTCTTTTAATTTTGAGGAAAAAAAAATGGTCATAATTATGCACAATTCTATTCAACTAACAATAAATCATATGATAAATAAAACATCAACCAAGCAAAAGTTTGTTTTATAAGTATGTTATTTGCCTGATTATACAACGCTTTGATTTATAAGTGTTATTGCGTGTGTTATTGCTACTGCGTGAAAACCAACGAAGCAGTTTCTGTCTTTCTTGATGCATAAGTGCACCTGGCATTTTTTACAATAAAAATGCGTCTTTTTATTACATTTGTTGAATTTGCAACGCTTGCCTTCTTGATTTCCATCACTATATGGCAAATGATCTATATAAGCTTATTTCTATACTGCTCTGTTTCAGGTGTACCACCAGGGCGCCCTCTTTTAGTACTGACCAATTGCTTGCCAACTTTGCAAAGGCAATCGGCACTTCCAGTCTATCAGTCCCGCCGATATTCAAGAGGACGAGATGGACTTCTTCATCTTCTTTAGCAGTCCAAACTATTTCAGGAATACTGTAAGCATTCTTGCACCATTTTACCAAACCTTTTGCAGTTACTGTTTCCTTGTGACCAACGAGCATTGACAACGGTATGTCGTCTTCTTCATCATATTCTTCATCTAAATGTTCTACAATTTCTCTTGTCTGGGGCCCAATTTTATCAGCACCCACCCTAACTTCTTCTGTTCCAGTAATTGCAAAATCATTGTTCATATTTCTTTCTTCATCATCGCTCAATTCAATATCCGAATCAGGTAAATTTGCAAATATCTCCAACAACTCTTCAGCATCTTTTTCATTCTGAGGATCGTATTGTTTTTCTAAAGTAGAAAAATTATTCAGGTCTCAGAAAATAACCTCGAGTTGTTATAAAAGTGTCAATTTAGTGAATATAGAAACAATCACAAATTCAAAATAAATGGATGTAAACTCTTTTGATACCAATTGTGCATTATTATGAACATAAGAACATCAGCTAACTTATAATCGTAACAATGTCACAAAATAATCATTCATCTATTCTAAATCACTTTTTAATTACCTATATTCCACTGTAACATATATTGTTCATACTTGTATAGAGTAAAGTATTCAATTTTTGATAAATTTGTTGTACTTACCAAATGCGTATTTACTTGTCGACGCCATCTCGACTCAACCGATAATTTCTGTTTGATTTGAATCTGAGGCACATATGCTACCTATCCTATCTGCTAAACTTAGTGTGCATTATTGTGTCTAGACGGTCACAAACGCTACGTTTACATTTAGAAATCATTTACGACTGTATAAAATAAGTGTGCATTATTATGACCACAGGGTCTGAAGGGGTTAATGAAATAAATGGAACTGCCATACCCATGATTCGTAGAAAAAGCTTGTCGCTGTGTACTAGTTTGAAAATAAATATTTTATACAGTCCACTAATTTTTTTATTCGCGGAATTCACAGTTTCGAGTTGTTGACACTTTGGTCCTACGATCCGGATCACACTGCATAAGAAGAATTCAAGAAAAAAAGAATACGATCAAAATTCAACGACCACGTACAACAGTGTATATCCAGTCTGATATAACAGCGAATCACAATAATCTACGAAACTACGTCAATCAAGAGAGTAACTATGGCTTAATCGGCGAACAAAAGAGCAAAGTTACTCTATTCCAATTCTATCCGAGATACCTTAACCTTTTATGGTACACTTCCATAATTACTTAAAAAAATCAACGTTGGTTCTTGTTATTACCTAGTAGTACCAATAAAGTACCAATTATGTATTTAATTTAATTATATACATTATACGAAAATGAGAAAACTGAGTCACTGAACATTATGAAAATTATAGAAGCAGTTTCTGTCTGGTACGAAACACAAGTAGCAGTCGCATTTCAGACATTTCACTTTAGTAATCTTCTGACAGTTTGAATTTTTGCACCGGCCCGTGTTGTTTTCATACTGAGGCCAGTGGTCCAGATTGTCAAGCCTGCAGTCATGATTCGGACGATTTGAGCGACAAGGTCTCTTATCACAATTATTATAGAATTATTTGCTGTAGCCGTAGATGTGCGATCTCTTTTTCGGGGTTTCCCTGCAAACATAATGATTGCGCCACTTCACTTTTGAAGTCAAAGAGAGAAAGTTGGTTATTTTTTGGAACCCTACAGTCATCATTTGCACGACGATAAAGTAACCATGCTATCACCACAGATACGTCCATAATATGAAAGAATATTCTCAAATAATATTTTTTTGATCTGATCTTTATATGATATAATGCTAAAAGGGAATCGATAAGATCGACACCGCCCATAAATTGATTGTAAACTGATACAATATTTGGACTATCTAATAATAATTATTTGAACCTCTCCAGTCCCAACTTTTTTCTCTCTTATCAGGTTTGTAATAATTTCTTTTCTGTATTTTATTTCGGAGCGATGCTATTAAGTCACGTAAAATATCCTCTTCAACTACGTAGTCCTTAACGCAGATTGCAGCCTTGTATTAATTCACACTAAGGCTTTCAATTATTTCATCACGAACCTCTCTAATTGTCAAATTTAATTCTCTACATAACCTTTGCTTGTCTAAAAAATATTCTGTAATGCATTCCCTGTCTCTTTGTGCCGTATTTCTCATGACATCCCATTTATCAGCAGCCGTTCTTAGTCTGAGAAATGTATCTCTAAAGCATCTGTCAAAATCCACACATCTTTGTATATCCCTCAGGTGTGTGGCACACCAATTCAGTGTGGTCCCTCCTAAATGAGCTCTCGCTGTAGCTAAATCGCACAAATCGTCTGTTACAAAATTACTCATAGATCCGTAGTCTAAAAGTGCACGACATTGGTGTAGTCGTCTAATTTTTATAGCAATTCGCATCGAGTTTTTAAGAAATTAAATAAATCAATTAACTTTTCACCTAACTCATTATCGGGCTTCTTTTTTGCATTATTTCGCGAAAATGACTCCTACTCGTGTTTGGTGGTCACACTTATCAGTAATTATAGGAATTATTAACGTAGTGACTGCAAATTGTTATTCATATTATTGTATAAATCTTTTAACTCTGGCGGATTCTTTATGTAAACGCAGATAATCTAATACACAACGCACATGTGATCGTACAATTAATTGACTATTCTCGTATTGATCTATAAGTGTTTCCCACGCTATTTTATATCCAGCAGCCATAAGAGGAACTGCTTTTATATGTATGTAGTATCTAATGCTTCTGTACTCAAATTGTATTTAAATGAAATAATTTTTGCACATCAGTAAGTACGGTATTGCTATCGATAATAGATACAAAAGCGTCTTTAAATTCTACCCAATCGTCATAACTACCGTCAAACATAGGTATTGTTATGATTGGTAGATGACCCTGCAGTAATTGTGATTGCATATTATTTTGCCATGTACTTGTATTAGAACTATCTAAAAGTGCCCCATTGTGTTTTGTTTCTGACAATTTTTGCAAAACTTCATCGATAGAACTTGTTAATGAATAGTATTTTGATTCCAATTGTTCCCGCGAAAGAACCGAGCAGGTTGTAGGTAGTACAAATTGTGCAGCGAAAGACAACCAGAACCTCCTGCTGTTGAGCTGCTTCCTATGCGAAGAAGTCGCTTTAGACATGAAATAGGTACAAAGTCATATGAAGAACGAAAGTCTTGTATTGCGTGTTATAAACGAACACAACTGTTACCGCACTAACACTATTATTTACGGGATCCTAATAGTTCTGGGCCCATAACCTGTTGGAGCACAGCTCTTATTGTCTTTATATTATAAGAATACACAGTGGATTACACGTTTAATAAACGAACAGCAAACTTTACATTACGTACATACATGTCAAACAGTAACAACTGACAATATAAATTCTCTATAGCTACCTACTGCCTATGCCTACTATTACATAAATATCAGAATACACTAACATTAATTCATTCCAACAGAAAACACATGGCTGGAAGGTAGCTAAAAATATTCAAAAAATCCGTACATAATAATAAGTTTTATTTCATAAGTTACAAATGTAAATATGAAAAGTCAACAATACAATATTATAGCCTA
>ML218779.1:0-54911 GCA_004785975.1 Popillia japonica
TATATAGGATTATGTTTACAATATATTGGACAATTTAAGATATTTTTTTTGTTTGTCAGTATTGAGCTCATCAGCGATGATATTGTTCAACGTTGACATTCACAAGTGTTGATATTTGTAAGCGTTGATGTTTGCGAGCGTTGATGTTCGCCGGCGATGGCATTTGTTAGCGTTGACATTTATCAGCATTAACGTTTGTCAACGTTTACTTTTGTAAGACTTTTGTAATCGTTGACGTATACCAATGTTGACATTTGTCGGTATTGACATTTGCAAACGATGCTCGTTGGCTTTGACATTTCCCAGCGTCGGCGTTTGTCAGTGTTGACGTTTGTTAGCATTTTGTTAGTCTTGACGTGTATATCAATGTTCACCGTTATCAGCGATGATGTTTGTAAATGTAATTTGTAAGCGTTGATGTTACCAGAACTGACATTGAACGTTTGTGATATTCTACAGCAATGAAATTATCACGGTTGATGTTTCGCACTATTGACATTTGTAGGGGATAACGTTTATCAAAGTTGACGTTTGTAAGCGTTGAATTTTGCTAGCTGCCGTTTGTTAGGTTTGTTAGCCTCGACGTTTGTCAACGCTTACAAATGTCAAAGTTGTCAAGCGTTGTGAAAATGTTGTGATTGTCCAGCAAAGAACACAAATTTCTTAGTTTGTTTAAAACAAAATACAGATCCGTTAACATATTTGAATTAAGTTTCAGTTAAAGTAGTAGGACCACCTATTTATATAAGTAAACTATATATTTTGGCTATTAAAATTCTTTGTACAAAGTACCTAGGTACCTATATCAGAAACAATGTGCAAAAAAAGTTATATGTAGGTAATCTGTCTGCTCTCTAATGTAAACGTTCTTGTTTCTCTCATATTATTGCCTTTATATAGTAATAGCAAATACTATTATTATCAGGGTTTCCCAGTGTTGACCGTGTCACGGTTTATAAAATATATACCTACAGTACAAATAAATTCACAATTTAATTTTAATTTAAAAGTTATGGTGTTTGGAGTTACCGAGATTTACCTGTATCCTTGAAACCACACACATATTTATATTACTCTGTTGCTAAACAAAATATAGTGAACCATAGCCTAAAATTTTCGAATAGAAAACTTAATAAACATAGAAAATTATAGATATTTTATTTGGATATACTCGGTAAACGTGACAATACTATAAGAAATACACTTTTACTTATTGACTTGACATTAAATTAAGGCGTTATATCACAGCAAACTTGCTAAATTTTATAATATTGCAAGCGGTTCAGTAAGCATTATTTAACTAGAACAGAGCTCACAAAGTAGTAATAATAATTCTGTTTTGTTAGATGATTGATTGCCTTTCATGCAGGTGTAGTTCTGTTGCAGATATAGAAGTGACATAATTAATGCAATACTACAGAATATGTATACCTACCAATCGTAGTTTTTTTACTTTTTGAGTGGCATGACGTTGCATAGGTTTCCAATTTAAGCTATTTGTCAGCGTTTTTGATGTTCAAGCAATAGTATATGTATTTTTATGTCCTTTTTTTACTTATCTTATTTTCCTGATATTTTGCCACTTGTAGGTCAATTACAACACTCTAATTCGAATAAAGATCAAATTTATTCCAAAATCTTTACAATATAATTTGGAAACCTACAAGCGAGCAATAAAAACCCCACTTGGATAAAATGTACAATTACGAAATCTTTATCTTATACAGTATTACTTAAAATGTATTTATGTTTATTGCTATGATCTCACATAAAAAATGAAATTTATTGAATTTATTTTAGATCTTAAATGTAAGTACTTAAATTTTACTTAAATTAGCATTCAAGCGCCATCTGTATTTACCTGGCAAAAGTTAAATTTTAATTCATTATTTTGCCGTTGGTACTGGTTGTTAAATGCTGAAATAAATTCAAAAAGAAGCTCTAAAAGATCCAATTAGGTATCAATATTTAAATTTTAATTAATTCTGACCAAAAGCAATCCAATAATGAGAATTTATAAGATACTATTAGTTCACATGTATTTTAATCTGCACAAGTTAAAGAATTAAAAAAAAGTAATTTGTTATAAGAATCAGTAACAATTTTTACAAAACCAATATGGAAGAGTATTTGACGATAAATGATCTTGGATAAAGAACAATAGTTTAACGAATTAACAATACCATACCTATGACACTATCACTTTTATATAGTTTATGTAACTAAGATATTGTGCAATTATCAATTAGTTAGTTGTTATTATAACATTATGCGTCTATTAACGTGTGTGTTTCGAGAAGACGAATTTAATATTATTTTTATAAAATGTAGCGTGTGCTGTTATTCACGGTGACGATCAAAAGCGTTTTGATGACTTCTGCTACTAGGTGTACTTCTTTGGTGCCAATAGCAAGATAAGTTACACACAGATAGCTTGAAAAAATACGATATCCGTTCGGGCACTTCACCTCGAATAGGTCTTACTTTCGGAACCAACCACCCAGAATATATGTACTGGGTGGTCAGCTAAGAACGGTAAGAAGTAACTCTCAAACGACTGAACGGATTTTGACAAACTTGGTCCCGCTGGCAAAAGCATTTATTGCTTCCTCAGATGCATCTTACCTATATGATATGTCTAATTCTCAGTGATGCCGTACTAGTGCGCGCTTTTTGATATAATAACAAAAAAATTCTCTAAAAAATTAAATGCAATAATGTAAAAATGTACTTAGATGATAAAATAGGTTAGTGAATACTAATGCGTCCTTTAATATTCGAATAACTGTCTTGGATTACACTCAATGCATTGTTGGAGCTGCTCATGCATGGACATTACAACTTCAATTTCTGTTATTGACACGCAAGTCCTCGTGGCTGATTGCTTATACCAATTTGAGACTATATGTGTTGTCCATGAGGAACCGTATTTTGCAACAATATAACCTAAATGTGTTACACGACTTGTAATTTATATTAAAACATCTTTTATACAATCCCAAAGACGGAGTAGAAATGAGACAAAGGTCTGGAATTTACTAAATTGCATGGAAGGATGGTGATCAAGTTTATATTGAACAAACCAAAAAAGATCAATCGAAACTAGATATAAGGAGCATGTAGCCCATTTTGGGTTTGAGAGAGTTAAATCTTCCGCAGTAAGGCAACATCTTATTAAGAACGGACATCATATGGAAATTAGTAAAAGGAATTAATTCGCCACAAGAATTTGATACGTATGGAAACCTATACACAAGTAAGCAGAAACTGGCAATTCTAGAAAGTTGCGGGTTCTTTAATATCCCCAGGAAAATCTGCCATTCTTAACATGTGTCCGCGATTAGCTCTGTTTTTCGCATGGATTTATTGCTCTTTGGTAAATAATTTTCAGAAGCGATGTCATTTAAACGTTAATTCGTGAAATGTTCGCGTATTCGGTTGATAATGACGACTAACGTCGAAATACGCGCCCAGAATTAATTTAAAAGTTTTGGTGTGTGGAGTTACCGGAATTTACCTAAGTATACCAAAGTTTTACTACGAAAAGGAGACAAGCGGATATGCAATAAGAAGTACTATATTTGACATTTTAATACAAGCAAATTTATTGTTTTATACGTCATGTTCGCTCTCCGCCGCATCATCTACTGCTTTCTTAGATTCCTCGAACTCTAGCTCTTCGATATCTACAGATATATCACACACACTTTCTCTATATTCTTTTCTGATATTCTCTATATCTATAATATCTTCGTCATCTGATATTTGTGATTTTTCGTTTTCTTTCGTCTTTTGCAGACAAATTTCAGCTAAACTTCTGTCAATATGTTTCAATCTCTTCTGTAATAATTGAAATTTCCAAGGTTTTCCATTATCTTCTGCTTTCTTCAGCTCATTGAATGTCTCAATGTCGACACTAGTTCGTGATTCATTTTCAATAGTCTCTTCACCTCTCAAGTCCTATAAACAGAAATATCTATGCGATGATAAATTTTGTTGCCTATACATAGTAAAATCCATAATATGAATAAATTTTGCGGATCCTCGAGATTCATGTTAGGCGAACTATAAAAAATATAAATAGTCATGTTTACAAACTCAAACGACAACTTCATAACGGTTAAAGTAATGTTAACTAAATCAAATAATATTAATAGAACGTTATTTATGATTATAATCACCTAAACACAGTATCAGATGACGCGACTAGAAGTATAGACTACTTTAAGATTTGACGATTATAAAAAGATTAATTTATGACGAAACAATGCCTATCAAAAAACAATCTCGCTAATTTTAGATACGACGGTAATAATTCTGGCATGATTTATACAGTATTATTGCATAATTTTCTTGGTTTTTTAAACAGAATTTCATGGTCTCGAAACAAAAATTCAAGGCAATATATTTCTTAAAGATTGTGTCTGCGATTGTAATTGGCCGAATGCCGCGTATTTTTGGGTAGCATGCATATAAACTACTCTATCAAACAGGTTCACTTTTTGAACCTGTACAGATAAAAATTCGATGAACTAAAATGGTCACTTGTCTCTATAAAGCTGTTAGGCTAACAAAAATACATTGATGTTGATTGATGTTACACAGACTACTGCGCAAGCCCAGTCGTTGTGTGTGTGAAATATTTGTATACGTTTAAATACGACATAATCGTAATTTATCAAAATGTTGACACATTTTTCGTCATTTTTAAAAGTCGAGATTTATGTGTATGCAGTTCTCTACAATTAAATTTTATTAGCATATCTAATGCATACTTTTAATTTATTCTGACATTGTTAGTTACCCAATAAAAAGAAATAAAAATACGTAGATTAATTTGCTTAGAACACTTACAGTTAATTTTAAATCCAAATGGCTTAAAATTTGACTTTCATTAGTATCAAAATTGAAACCACTTGTAGATACTACGTCGGTTAATGATAAATCTTGACTTTCATCTTCATCATTAACCGTATATTCGGTAGATAGTGGTGCCACATTAGCTGAGGACGTCTTCTGAATTTCTTTCTCATATTCTATTACTCCTTGCAAACAAGTTTCAGTATTCGTCTCTTCACAAACGTCTACAAAATAAACTAATTACTATCATTTCAATTCTTGTTCTCAATAAATACATATGTACAGAATTCATGCAACAAAACTTACCAATGTCAGAAAGTAAATTTTGTAAGCGTCGTTTTTCCTCATCAGTTAAACAATATCTTGTCATATTGTATTCTTTAGCTAACTGAAATAAATAAATGAGAAAAATAAGTTGGAGCCAGATGTTTGATCAATAATGTATTCGTCATGAGTATTAGATACGCTTTTATAGGCAAGCATTATGCAGATGATTAGTCAGTTTTGTTTGGTAATGATTTAAGGCTTTGGTACTAATTTATACCTTGTCTAGTCAAATGTCAAAGTCAAATCTAAAATCTATCAAAATACCAAAAACAAAACAGAAATACTACTATGATATACTACTTTGGAAAAACATTGCGTGCCAGATATGTGTTAATGTAAAATTGAAGAATGATAGTATGATGTTAAAATTATATTTTTAAACATACAGGATGATTTAAAACATTGTTTAAAAATTTTAAGATCATGTACGATCGAAAATAAGGTTAAAGTCATAATAAACATATGTCCGTAAATTAATAATTGTTTACGCGATAACAGCGAATGTTCCTAGTAGTACCATGTAGTACATACATGAAATAGTAAACGATAACATATCCTAGAAAACAGGTGCTTATCAGCTATTGTTTTATGACAGTTTAGTTTGACGTTTTGTGCAATTTGTAAAAACTACAATGGTTGCGTATTCTAATGCTGAAATGAGCGATATAGTGTTCATGTACAGTCGTGCCAAATCGAATTCTTTACAAACACGTCGCCCCTGGCTGTGCTGAAACGTTTCCCGATCGCCAACTACCTTCGCATGTGATGTTTCAGACGGTGTTTCAACGACTAAGAGAAACTGATTTGTTTGAAAAGCGGTCTTAATTTTGAATATTATCGATGAAAATCCCGAAACTAGTGTTAGAAGAATTTCGACTCAAGTGGGTGTAAGCAGCAGTTTTGTTTGGAGAACTGTTCATGAGCAACTCCTATGCCCCTACCATATCCCACCTGTACAAGCCGATGAAGCTGGATTTACTAAAAATGGAATATTTAATTACTATAACAATCATGTGTGTGTGACGAGAATGATACCGTTGAAGCCAAGCATCAGGAACGTTTCTCTCTAAACATCTGGTTGTGATATGATAGGAGACCGGTTGTTAGGACCAATTGTATTGCCACAACACTTAGCAGGTCCTGCATACCTCGAGTTTTTGGAAAGTACTTTACCTTTAACTTTTGGAAGATTCACCTATAAATCTGAAACTGAATCTCTGGTTTGTGTAGGATGGAGCTCCACCACACTTTACGCGTACTGTTTGGGAACATCTTAACAATGAATTATCTGGGAGATGGATAGAGCAAGGAGGTCCCCTTGCTTGGCCAACAAGGTCTCCCGATCTAACCCCGTTGGACTTTGTATCTGGGGTTATTTGAAAAGTTTAGTGTAGGCAACACTGGTAAACGATCTTCCAGGGTTGCGCCAGATAATTCGAGGAAAAACCCTTGTTTTTTGAAAAAGTGCTTACTTCCTTTGAAAGAAGATATAGTTCCTGCGTCGAAATGAAAGGACGTCATGCTAAATATCTTCTTTCGTTACAATCTATTTTATGTTAAAATACAATAACAGCTTAATAAAAACCACTAAAGCAAATTTATTCTGCAATTACGATAAAATCGCTGTTATCTAGTGAACGGTTAATTTGCGGACATATTTATGTTTATTATGACTATTAACCTTATTTTCGATCGTACTGCATGCCCTTAAAATCTGTAAACAAAGTTTCAACGCACTCTGTATATAGCATTTCGTAATATTGATATAAATAAAAGTATCCTATTACCCCTTTGTATTATTGACAGTATACAGGGTGTCCGCGATATACAAAGCATCCTTTTAAGGGATGATAGCTACAACGATTTAGAAACAAAAACATATAATACACCTTGGGTCTATCTGTAAGCGTAAACGAGAAAAAAAATTATTTCTAAAAAACCTTATTTGGTCAAACTGTACAAGAAAACTCATCCATATTGCTTCTTAAATAACCAAAAAACCATATCAAAAATTTAGGGTTGAAAATAACTGAAAACAACGATGAAAACGAATTATTTCATACTTTGAAATTGAAGCGTGGTGTCATTTGTCTGCTAACACACTGTACCCGTATGCAGTTAGAACGGCAGATGTATGCCAAGCATCATCTGTTTATGCGACCTTGAACTTGAATCGTACCAAGTCAATGGCCATATGTTTTAAAATAAACGTACCTTTGCGGTTTTTTTAATAATGTTATGACAATAAAATCGATGTTATGTTGAAGTTAGAGTGAAAAGGGCGTATTTAATAGCAGCTTTCGATCGGTAAATGAAAATTTAAGTTGAGGAAAAGTCGCATTGAACGGAAACAATGTAATTATTGCAATTATGTTATGGCGCTTTAAGCTCTTTCGTAAAGGCTACTACAAAATTGAGTTCTTTTCTTTTATTTGTGATAAATTGGTGGTCCTAAAAAGGACTTTTTTGAGAGACAGGAGAAAATGTATTACAGGAAACGCTCGATGTGTTGCAACACACGTCTGCAATCGTCGCGTAAATCTTGCACGGATCAGCTGCCGGTGTACAGTATGCATCGAAGTTTGTGACATGAGAAATAATTTTTTTCTCGTTTACGCTTACAGATAGACCCAAGGTGTATTATATGTTTTTGGTTCTAAATCGCTGTAGCTATCATCCCTTAAAAGCATGCTTTGTATTTCACGGACACCCTGTATGTTCCACCAATTTTTAATTATTTTGTTTTTATTTATTACAGCTTTTCGATCTTGGACGATTTTTTTGGCGAATATTTCTAAAATATTCTCGACAAGATTCGGCTAACATATCAATATTGTTCTCTAGAAAATATTGTAAAATAACCATATTTTGAGACAAACAGTAAAATGGTTCATGAAAATTTACTTATTTTAAAATTGATGAACAAGTTTGTTTCGTTTCTTTGTAATACTGATAGGATACAAAGACTGTAACAAATCTTATATGTCAAACTAGACAATATTTAAAAAAAATGCGCTATAGTCATCAATACACAGTATTACATAAAATAACCGCGAAAACTGCTTTGTCTAAGTACTTACACGCCATACTTGGATTTTGAAAATATTACAATTTAAAAAATGAACCCATGACGAGAGATTTTTGACGATGGATGATATCTGAAATTGTTGATTGGGTTATTGCCATCGTTTGTTGGATTATTGTAATCCGACGTTTTGGCAGTTCGTCTACTGCCGTCATCAGGGTAGTTTTGGTTTCTTTGTAAACTCATTAACACCTTCTTAAAAATTGTTAAAAAATGAAGATGATTATAAAAAGACTGAGAATAAAGCCGTTTTCATACCTATACATAAAGAAGGTGATGAAGATGATTGTACACATTACCGCGGAATAGCTGTCTTGGACGTAACATATAGAGATTTTGCAAAAATTATTAAGTCGGCTAGATATTATAAGTATCATCATGAAAATTTAGGAGAACATCGGCAGGATTAACACCAGAAGGGTCGACAATAGATCATATTTTTTTATGGAACAACTCCAAGAAAATGCGTATGATGAGTATAGGTTATAAACAAGCATATGATACAATCAAGAGAAGCAAGTAGTAGGAAACAATGGAAAAATTATTAATACCAAAAAAGTTGAGGAATAACTCTGAGAAAAACCAAGAGTACGGTAGGAAGGAGGGGCATCTAGGGAATTCATGGCAGAAAAAAGGGTTGCGCTCTTCTACTTAGTCCAGGAAATCATCCTTACAGAAAACGGGATAAAAACCTAGGGCTGCTGACGATATAGTGCTTATGGCTAGATCCAGAAAAGAGCTGAAGCATGTGAAGTTAGTATTGCCTGGTAATCAAGGAGCAAAAGAATAAATACATGGTAATGAATTATATGAACAGGGATAATATGTTGATATGAAATAGAAGGTACCTATATAATAGAGAAGGCATAGCAAATTGAATAGGTATTTGGCGGTTACAGTGACTAATAGGGAAGCCGAGGAAAAAGAAATAAATAAAAGAATAGGAAAAGAAAGCAGAGCGACAGGAATGTTAACAAAGGTGTTGAAAGCGAAAGATATATCGAGAGCAACAAAAGTAAGAGTATATCAGACAATAATAAGACCGACAGTTACATATGCTTGTGAAACCAGTACTATGAATATGAAAGAACAGGGTCAATTGATTTTCAATTCACTTGTGTTACAATTAACCTAAGAGTGGAAAAGTATGTGGACATAGATAAGTACTTACAGGTCATAAATATATGTATATACATACATATATGTACATATACATGTATGTGTTTGAAAATGATAATTCCCATTCTTGTATATAATCTTTCTAAAACCATTTCATGTGATATAATTTTGTATAGATCGGATAATAAATATGAACGTTGTAGCGAAAAGATTTGTGGAACACCCTGTATATGGATTGATATAATTCAAAACTAGCATACCTCTTTATTTTTTGCTATAAAGTCTTTACCTTCACAGGGCACATTCTTTTTCTTCTCATTGTTAAGCTCCTTGTCAGCTTGACCTAAAAATTGACATTTCACTTTACTGTACTATGATTATATGTATGTATTTTTATGGCCTTTATGTACCTACTTATCTTATGTTGTTGATACTCTTTTCCACTTCTAGGTCAATCAAATTATGCTCTTGACTAGGTTCTTTTGCCATGTTTTTTCCTAGTCCTTGAACAGAATTGTTAGACCTTGACAAAAAATACAGTGATCTAAAGATTTTTATGATTATAAAGTTACCTACATTTAAAAATATCTTAATTCGTCCACAATAAACATAATCCTATATATCACTGAATTTCTTTGTCTGTAGATAATTTTGTTGATAGGCATGGCTAGTTGTTTAATAATTGACACGAATTAAATGTCAATTTTATTCCACTGAAGAAGTTGTGTAACGAAAACCTAATAAATTATAAACGTTTTGGAATAAATTGATCTTTAGTCGAATTAAAACTGTTATAATTGACCTAGAAGTGGAAAAAAGTATCAGCAACAAAAAATATGTACTATGAATGTAAGACAGGACTAACTAAGAAGTATTTTGATGGCTCTATACACTAGTGTCAACTTTGTTCTTTACTTTTCTTCTATAATACATAACAACAATACTAATACTAACAATAATAGGACAAAATACTGATGAACAGTTAGCAAATTTTGCCGCAAATTTTTACAATGATATCGGTGGAAGTGAATGTGCTGATGAACTTGATGATGTCTTAAATGATGTAGCAAGCGAACATAGTGATCAACACACATCTTCAGATTTTGAAGTCGACTGTGAAGTGAAAGTGACGAATATTTCGGTGATGTCAGTGCATGTACAAGTTACTGTTATGGGCAAAATCGATATATGTAAGTGGTCCACATATTTCCTTGCTGCTTCGCATACAAAGTCCTCTAATGTAGCAATTCATCGACCAAGAGGGTCCAGCAATTGCTGCAATTTCAAAAATTTATGAAATTTTCAGTACAAACTTGTACGAACAATTTCGATTGCAGCGAATATGAAGATGTAGATGAAGTGCTTAGTGAATTCTGAGGGTGCTGCTCTAATCGCCAATATACCAAAGTAAACCAAAGAAATATGGCATCAAGATAATGTGCTTATGTGATTCAAAACGCATTATCTAATAACTTAATTTGTTTATACAGGAAAAACCATCGAATCCAAACAAACTTCGTAAGAATAAACGCAAAATTCCACCAAGATCTTTACAATTTAACAGCTACCAATAAACCCCTGTAAAATTGAATTTAAATACGGCAATACGTTAGTGTCCGTTGTACCAAAAAGATCAACTGTGTCATATTCATTTCGTCAATGCATCACAACGGACAAGTTGAAGTAAACAAGGAAACCACAAATAATAAATTTTTGCAATGTTACCAATGCAGGAGTCGATGCTTTGGATCAAAAATATCTGTACTTCTGCCAAAGACGAACCAGGCGATGACCAGGATATATATTCGGAACAATGTTAGACATTTCGCGTGTCAACAGTTACGTAATTTTGTTAGCTATTTTAGACGGTACAGTCAACATAACACGAAGAAAATTTTATGTTCGTTTAGGAAGAGAACTTGTCAATGGCAACGTAAAGAGAAGATACAAAATAAAAGAATTGTCAACGAGCTAAAATCAATCATCAGAACTTTATTAGGTTTAGAAATATCACGACAACAGTCACAAGATGCAGGATCTGGAAGAATCTACAAAAGGTGTCACATCTGCGGAGAAAGCAAAGCAAAGAAAATAAAAACCACATGCCATAAATGTCGTAAGCATGCCTGTAAGGACCATGAGTTATTCATCAAACGCAGTGAATGTTTGGAAAGGTAAATTGTAAGAATTTTGCAAAAATGCATTTTTTCTTTTACAGCGAATAAGACTATGACTTCCGTAGCGGAAAAAGTAAAGATATTTTAAAAATACATTGCAGATAGCTTTGTAAAAAAATTGTGTAAGAGAATACTTATTTAACATTTTCTTATAAATATAAAATTTTCTGTTACATTTTGGATAATGTTTTTTCTAAAAAAATCGCAAAATAACCCAGGTAGCAGACTGACGTGAAAATGACGTGAATATTTGGAGAAAAACGGATGACGACGTCGATACACCTATTATCGACCAAAAATGAACGTCATTTTAATGACTAAATAAATACGTCTTTAGTTGGCGGCGAAAACACGTGAATTCGACGTTATTCCTATTTGTTGTTAACAAAATGAACTATGTTAACTAAGCCCATCACTAAATCACCTATTTATTTTTATAAATATTTATAATCAGCCTATTTGATTTAAAATTGAAACATAATCGACCATATATCCATCTTATTATACAGACTAATTCGTACCTAATTATCTTTGTTCTTTTTATACATATTTCCTTTATACCTATAAAAACCTATAACTTAATTTAAAAAAATGTAAGTACCTACTATGTATAATTTTATGATTTTATATCCTAAGCCTTTGAATAGCGCGCTCAAATTCCCGTTGATTCTCGCAAAGGTTCAAGACGCGGTTCTAGACAGTTCTAGACATAGATGGGTGTTCTAGACAACCAGGCATTCTGCTATTTTACCGTTTCTCATCGTTTGCTATCGTGTAAAGTGTGTGCTTTGTGTAATTATTGAAAAAAATGAAATCGTAACCAAGAGTAGGTGATTTACTCTTTTTAACTATGTCTTTTGCAAAGAGTACAGTTTTAACCTTACTTTTCGTATTTTGTTTTGTCTTGAAAGTAGTACAATTTATTGTTTTATTGCTGAAAATGCTAAATGAATGGGTACTTATTACCATTTGAAGTTTCTTGCGCAAATACAGTTTCTTTTCCTTTAATCCATTCACTGTAGTTATATTATATTATATTTACGAATGTAAGTCCATAATTGGCAAGATATTAAGGTAAGATGGTTTGCTATAGCTATATGTGTAATAAATTGGTCATGATATTATTTTTGTTTGATTTGCCCACCTTATATACCTATGTGACCAATAGCAAAGATTTGCACACCAAAGAGAATGATCGTCCGAGCGCATAGTGAACATAACATAAGTCCAATACAACATTACTGAATCTTTTGTAGTAAATACATTGGCACAAAAAACTACATATTACAAACTTCTTTATTTCCCAATTGTACCATTGGGTTTACTACAAAAAAACTCTGTAACGCCGTATTGCACTGTGTGCTACGTTCAATATGCACCTGTTCTTATTAAGAACGTCACCACAACGGCATTCATAAATGGCAAAGGACGTCCGAAACTCACGTTTATACAACGCCGGAAACTTACGTTTATACGACGTCGGGAAATGACGTCGACGGTCTGTGACATTATGATGTCTTATTCGCGTTTTGAAGACGTCGCAGCATTGGTACAATCGACGTAATCAGTGACTAGATATTGACGTTTTTGTGACGTCAGTCTGCTACCTGGGAAGAGACTAGTTTATCACACCGAGGATTCAAAAGTAGAAAAAAACTATAATTAGCAATATAGTAAGTAAAGTAATTTTTAATATTTTTCAACACCTTTAAAGAAATATCTATACAGGTGACATAAAAATAACTACATGCACCAGCATACATCAACATGTGATCGAGGACCAAAAAATAACAAAATACACACCATGTCCGACTGCTTTTTGTTTTCAAGTTATAAACTGTTTTTATGTTGTTCTTGTATTTGACTTTTACCTAGGCAATAAAAAATATTTTTTAACAAAAAAAAAATACATTTGGTAAATGTGAAAACAATATTAACTCAGTTTATTGAAAGTTTTCATTCCAAATGGTGCGCGATACTTTTGTATACAGGGACATGATCACGTGTTACGGCAAAGCTCGTTCAAATTCTTCCGAAGCTCAACGCATCTGTCGATAGAGATACCCATTAAGGCAAGTTCCTAATGTTAGGACATTTATTGACATCAATAGGCGTTTGGTAGAAGATGGTTGTTCAAAAAAACCAAAATATGAAGTTGGAGGAAGGAAGAACTCGTCGTACTGTTGCAAATAAAGAAGCTATTTTGCAACTTGTAGAAAACAATCCTAGAATAAGCACCAAAAGAATAAGTGCCGCTGTACCGAATGTCAATCGCGAATCTGTTAGGAAAGTTCTCAAAAAACAACTTCTACATCCATTACCTATTGGAACAGGATTTCCTATCGCGTTTACAATGTTGCGAGTGATTGCAAAATAAAAGGCAAAACTTTCTAACAATAATTTTGTTTACCGACGAAGCAGATTTCAGTCGCGATGGCATTTTGAATGTTCACAATATGCATTATTGGAGCGATGAAAACCGTCATCAGAACGGAATCACCAATATGGGTTTTCTTTTAATGTGTAGGCAGGTATAATCGACAATTGGTCCATTTCGAATGCCCAGACCATTAACAGGCAAACTCTATCGTAATTTTTTGAAAAACGAGCTGAATACTTTATTAGAAGAATATACTACACGCATGACAGAGCGCCACCTCACTCTTCTAGAAGAGTAAGAGAATTTCTGCAACAAAAATTTGGAAATCGATGGATTGATCGTGGAGGATCTACCTACAGCTCGTAGTCCTGACCTTAATCTCTTCGATTTTTCATTTTGGGAATTTATGAATAGTGAAGTGCATTCCACAGAAATAAATAGTGAAAAACAATTATGAAACAGAATTGTGAAGTCTGCTGATAGATTCCATAATAGTGCTAACATGTTTCAAAGATGCCGTCAGTTATTAACACGAAGATTGAAAATGTGTATTCAGGAACAAGGTCACCAATTTGAACGCCTTATGCAGAACTAATATCTATCGTATATTTTTTTAAGTTTTTTTTAATAAAAGCCTTTTCACTTCAACAGCTTGTAACTTGAAAACAAACACCTAACAGCAAAAATGTTCTGATATAATTGGGTCTTTTCAGTTTACTGTTCCGAAGTAAAAAAACAGAGTATAGTTAATTTCAATATCATCTTACACCGAAATAATTTATGTATTTAGTTAATTTATGTAAAACTTACCTGTCTGTTCTTGAGGTGGATGTTTAATCACATCTTTCGGTATTTGAAAGTTTGATTCCTTTGTTTGTTCTTTGCTTATTTCCGATTCTCCAGAAAGGGATTCAATTTCTTGATGTATGATAGTTCTTTCTTTTTTTAATTCCTACGAAAATATATTTTCAACTTAGGTACTTGCCTAATTACTAATAATAACAATGTATTTTATTGTCTAACTTGCGCAAAAGAGAAAAATACAGATCATTAGTACATCTCAAATTGACGACCTGTTCTTCCTGATATTCCAATGAAAAAATTAATAAATAAATTACGTAATTAATAAAGAAAACAAAAGAAATAAAGAAACTAACAGCAAATTATATACCGCAAACGGTAATATATGTAGGTACCTCTAAAGCTTTTACGTTCTCAGTTACTTTTTGATCATCTTGCTCAATTGAAGTAATTAATTTTTGTAATTCACTCTCGTAACTCGAAGTACTCTCTGTCTCACTTAGTGTCCCTTCTATCTTCCGTCGAGCACTGTCTAGCAAGTTTCCTTTAAGATATCGCAACTGTTGAGCAATATCCAAATAAAATTCGTTTATTTCCAACATTAAATGACGTGTACTTTTGGTTTCACCTGTAGCATAAAACAAATACGTTATCTCTGGTATTCTCTTAAGCTAATTTAGCAATAACCAAAATGTTTTGTATGTAAGTTTAAATAAGTTTTGTTTTCATTTGTCAATATATATTTCATGAAACAAATCACAGAAATCTAAGAATAAAATATAACCTCATTAAATATATGTAGTCTAAACATTCCATAGAAATATGGTAGGGTGTTCACGCACTGGCTGAGTCTGATAATTTTTAAATAGGAAAAATATGAGGAAACATGGATTCTCGTTGGATAAGGAAGTAAAGCCGTAAGTCCTATGTCAATACGATGTTTAGCACATAAAAAACCACTACATTCTGGATCTCCCTTTAGTAATTTTCTTCACAGACGCATCTACGATGACCAAAGATGGTATTTTCAAGTCCCACGACATTCACCATTAGACATACGAAATCCTACACGATATACAGCACTGCTCCTCACAAGTTACAATATTCGTAAATGTTTGGGCAGGGTTGGTTGGTGATCAATTACTTTGACCACCTGTGCTCCCACAACGATTAAATGCAGGCTTGTAGGATTTAAAGTTTCTCTGGGATACATTAACGAGTATTTGGGTGACATACCATTGGGGATACGACAAGCATTATGGTTTATGCACTAGTACGGAGCACCCGCGCATAGTAGTAGATCTGTTCAGGCATTTTTAAACGAATCTTTCACACACATTGGATTGGACGTGGAAGTCACATTCCTTGGCCAGTGTGTCAAGTCCCGATCTAAATCCATTAGACTTTTTCTGTGGAGATGAATGAAAAATTTAGTGTATGATTGCCGTCTCGATATTGAAAATGCCAAAGATGCGAGATCCCACTTTTGTTGCAGCACAACACGTTCGCGACAACATGCCGGACTTGTGCGTACATAATAAATTTCGTCGTCGCATTGATCCCTGTACTAGTTACTGCTCATGGTGGACGCTTTGAACATCTTTTGTAAATATTTTGTCATGTTTCTACTACATCACAAATTTCATAGAAAGATTTTTTTATAACAAATAACTAAACTCTAGTATTCATAACAATACTTCACAATAGAAAAATCAGTTGTAGGTATGTACGACTGATAGAAGCTGACTTGATAAATTAAATTAACAATGCTGTAGGTCACTCAACTGCCGACCTATATGTTTATGTCTCTTTGTCTTGATCTCGAGGAGATACCACCCAGCTGCGTTTCAATACACTATTCACTATTCATACCATCTAACAATTTGTTATCGATTTTTTACTTCCATACGCGTCATCTTGAAAAATCAACAATATTTGTATAAATACAGGATAAACAAAGAAATGAACCAACTTCAACTGCCCTAAAATTCAAAAATGTGTTATGTGTTTCAAATGAAAATCATTTTCATTTTTTTTCAGATTTTCGTAGTTTAATATCTATTTACAACTAACCCTGTATATACTAACTGTAATTTAGTCGTAGAACAGTAATGTCATCATCTCATTAACCCAAGTGAAAAGATGAATTTAACTGTTTGAGGTTGCAGTTCGGTAGATATTATTGCTCACTTTGTTCATCTTGTTGAAGTAGTAGCTCAAATTGCTGCAGCTAGTAAATAAAGCTGTGATATTGCTCTCTTTTTAAAGTCCAACAAGAATTTAGCTTTAATGGCTTAAAAAGAAATAAACTCTGTTGATTGTTGTTGATTGTAGATTTTTTATTCAGTGTCTTCCACTGAAAATAAGTTCTAACGTAGTTTTTAGGTAAATTGCACAATGGCTTTGGGCCAGTCAGTCAAGTGTATTTTCGAAAACATCAGCAGCCTCACTACGCTCCATCCCCAGTGTGTTACTTTCCACATCAGTATAGCTGTGCTTCTTTGAGCCAGAGCTTTTCTCACATTATCTTAAACTCAAAATAGTTCTCAAAGCTTTTCGTGCTGTTTCATTAAGCATATAAACGAGTGCAGTGGTGGAGCTTTCCAAACATTCTTAAGCATATTGGATCAGTAGCACATATTTCTGTTTAAAAAATAATTTGGCTAGTATCTAGAGCCATTGAAATCTTACATGTCATTCAATGGATACCTATTTCCACTTCTATGGCTATTTTTATTTCTCTCATTTACGTCAAAAGCGCCTGACTCCCGCATTTGGTGATCTTGGATTACCACCACGAATTATTTGTAGAAGTCGAACCTTTGGGCTTTGAGTTTAGCCAGACCTCCTATTTTTTTCGGATTTTACGATGACCTACAAAGTCTCCTGATTTGGAGATTACGTTTCGTTCTTTACCAGTAGTTCCAAGAAAATGAGACCTAATAGAGCCCTCATTGTTCTCTACTAGATAAACTGCAATTGTACCTGTAATGTCCACGCAAGTTAGTCGCTCTAATTTTTACCGCAAAACTTGATTTTAGCCTCTTACTAGTGACATCTCCAGCTGTCTATTTGTAAGATTTGAATGTCTCTATATCCTATTAGATCTTATTAAAAGTAAATATCTTACTAGTCGACCTTTTCTTATTTTGAAGAAACGAAAAGAAAGTTTTCTTCTTATTCATTGGAGTATTCAAATCTGGTCTGGAGCTTAATAGAGCAGACGGCGCGTGAATTCTGTTCCCAACGACGGTTTAGAAATCTATATCCGTTGTTGCAATTTCCTACCTTATTATTCAAAGCACTCCATGCTTCGGAATATCTTACCTATTAATAGAACGGGGATCGACAAAGTTGAAGCAACTGCTACATTGTTAAACCACCCAGTAGTAAAATGAAATATACACTTGCCCAATAGTTAGTAGAATTTATCTTAGCCGTTGGTACTAATAAAAACGAATCAAATATGATGAACAATAATTAAATTAGTTCGGGCGTCTTGTAAGAAAAACAGATTGTAACCTAACGAAAGTTATATAGGAAGTAGGTTGGGATAGAAGAGCAGCGAAAATTTAGAATCTGAAAATTCACAATAAGGAAAGGCAAAGAAATCAATGGCAAGAGGTTCGAGAGCAAGACCGTTCCATTGACAGACGAGATTTCTTATAGTTACTTAAGTAATCAAGCATCTAATCAGTATAAGCGCAGGCATATTAACTATTATGCTACAAATAATAATTGATAAAAGGAATAAAAAGCATTCTTTCAATAATCGAAATCATGAGCATATCGATAGATAGCCCTACTGAAGCGACCTCTATATCTAATTTTCTACTGACTAAAAAATATTACCCTCTAAGTAGCATCTTGGTCTGTCATAGTCTTTCAAACAATCCCTTAACGAATCTTCGAGCCCACGTTTTGGTTGTATAAGTTGGCTGCTAACAATTTCATTAGTAGAGCATTGAATAACGTCTTTATCCGACTGGTTTCTATGCTCACAGCCTATATCGGGTAATTTAAAAGAATTGTTAAATTTGGATACAGTTTCTTTAAAACCCGCTGTCCTACTAGAATTTAGTTTATCAGTCATATTAATGGAAGGTAATATAAGCGTGTCATCAGGTATAAAGTTTTCCTGTATTTCTCGAAGAGATGACTCGAAGTTTTTATTTTGTCGAAATTGACGGGCATTATAACTACTACTTGTCTGTTTCTCTTCAGTTACGTCGTCTAACATATTGACCAGTTCTTGTAGATATCTGCACGCATTAATGTCAAGATATTTTGCATGCTTCATAAATGACTTTTAATTACCTACTTGATTTCTGAAAAAATAGTTTCACAACGTTGCTTGATTTATATAACTGATTTAATTTTTTAGCTAATTTTCGCAGTATTTTGTATTTGGAACTGATATTCTATCAAAAAGTAAATACTTTATAAAAATTCTATTCATTAAGATGTGAAAATATATAAGATGTCATAACTATTTGGCGAGATTCCCTAGCAATAGAAGTGGCAGATCAAGACAAATCCATTAAAGTATTTGGGGAAGCCATTCAGTATCAAAAAATCCAAAACAGGAATCCGAAAAACGTGCTTAAAATTAAAGAACACATGCTATGCAAATCTATGAAAAAAAAGCAGTAAAAAAAAGAGTAGACTTATCATCAACGATCGAAGAGAATGATGATTTTGACCTTATACCATTAGTCTTACTTTTTTTCCATTTTAGAAGACAATTTTGTTTCAGTTGCGCTGCTAATTGATATTCGGCCTCAACCTGATACAATAAGCATGCGTCATGATGGGAACGTAAATGAAAACTAAAGAGAAGAAAGTTTTGTAATTATTTGCTGGAATAGTATACGGTTTCCAGGGTTGAAGGTCTTTGTGACAGACAATATAGTTGATTACGTGCTGTATAATTTAATAAATTTTTAAGAGAACTTTGAGAATACGTACCTAACATGAGTAGATAGAGTTAGCTAATTCTCGACCACTCATTCCTCCCAAATTTCAGCGTCGGTAGAGGCAGGAAATTACCCCCTCCACTTTTTAGTTCCAAGCCTGGTCACCGAGGATTGGTAAAGGGTGCTGCTGAGTAGCAAACGTCGATAAAAATGCTCGTGGAAGGTGACTTAAATAGTACAGGTGTGTAAAACATTATGTAAGCAACGCAGGTCGCTGAAATGTGACGTAATGAGGGGGACAAGTGAGATAGCCATAAAATAAATGTTATTGTTCTTTATTGTAAGTTTAGAAATTTATATAATGCGGTTACTTTAGCTATAGAGCATACTATAACAACATCCTTATGATCGATACAACATTTAGAATTAGTTTTTATTATAACTTGGGCATAGTTTCTACATGTTCTATATTTAGAATATGATTCCTTATATACTGGTTTAAAACGTTAGCTTTCTGATAGGATTACTTACTTCTACTAGCTTACATACTTCTAGGATTTATAAACTGCTGCATCATGTTGAATATTTCGCGTTGATTGACATGTCGTTCGCTGTACCATTAGAAATAATCATTGCTTTCCAGCCATTTAACCATTCGTTTTTCATTCCATTTGAGTGTATGGTACGAACAGCTAGGCTTAACCATCACTGATCACTAGTTCTTTCACAACAAAACCATTATTTAGTAAGAAAGCTCGAATATCAATTACTAAATCCATCTTAGATTATCTTCTTAACAGTACCCGGCAACGGTGTGTACTCACCAATGTTATATAATGAGTCAGAAAGCTGTTTTGTATCTTCAGTAAACTGCTAAATACTTCCAAATCGAGTTTATACATATCAACAATAGTTGTGCGGATTGAAAGGCAGTATACATATGGCATGCAGTACCATATTTCTTTTCATTCATCTGAAAATTAATCTAGTCGCATAAAAGCTGTTAGCATTCAGAAGTTTCAGGTTAGTAAGCGATGCATGATCGAATTTTGAAGCATGTACTGTTAGAGAATCTTTTCGGTCTGTTTGAAATACCTACGAATAGCGTAACGAGGTTTTTCTAAATCAGTAAGTAGGTACTTACTCATTTTTATTGGCCAAACGTAGGTTGTTGTTTTACGTAAAGAAAGTAATTCTAATAGTTCCCATTTTCTGAGGAGTATACAGGCTGTCCCACGAGCAACTGCATCGATCGATCTATGGACGAGCATACATTGGAAAATTCTGAAAATTTCGGGGAATACTAAAGTCGACATGCGCTATTAAACTAAAATATTTGGTTGGGTAATGAGTAAGACGTTTTCTGTATTTTTGTAAAGTCAGTTTGACTTATCAAACTGACTTATCAAACTGACTTTCTTAAAAGAGAAAAATATGTAGTTGTATTTAAAAAAATTAAGTTTTGACACGTTTTCCATTCGGAAATTTAATTGTAATTTTCGGATACTCTGTATAATGTTTTCGATACTTATTCGGTTTCGAGTTCTATTCTGTACGGTCAACAGTTCTACAAATTTTCAATTTTCCAAATTAAGTACCTTTATAGTTATAGAAGTTCAAATGCACCCTTCCATCTGTCAAAAATCTTTCAAAAATGCAAATATTTCAAATAGTTGTTTTATTAAATTTACTTCAAAGTTGAAAAAGAAATTGCAAAATGTAATAATATATAGGTGTTCCATTTAAAATAAAGTTGACATTTACTTCCGGTATAATCGTATGTGTCAGGTTCTTGTAAATATTTTAGTTTAATTTGGTCTTATTATCCAGATAGTTTTTCCACTTTTAGGTCAATGATAACACGCAATTCTAACAAAAGTCAAATTTATTCCAATTGCAATGTCCTTTCGATATACTTTCGTCTTTCTTTAAGTTCTGTTGTGAAGATTTAGCTTTAACAAACGTAGCTGAAACGAGTATGTTTTAAATTAAAATTATTAACTGGAATTTGGACGAATTTAGCTGGAAAACTGGACAACGAAGGGTACACTACAAACCGATTTTGACGTTTTTTTTTTTTTTTTTTTAAAAAAAAGAAAAAAAATTCATTAGCACGCATTTTTGGTGACACCAATAGGGATGGGATCCAATTCCAACAAGACAATGCCCATTGTCACCAATAAGCGAACATAATGCGTTGGTTTCATGACAACAGAGTTGTTTTCTTGGATTGGCTTACCCAGTCCCCAGACCTGAATCCAATTGAATTTCTTTGGAGTGTTTTAAAGCGCAGAGTCAAGGGACATACCATTACATTCCAACCAGGCCTTAAAAGCGTGCTGCTTCAAAAATGGAGTACCATAGACTGGGAACAGTGCGCAGAACAAATTTGCAGCTTTCCTCAAAGAATAGCTGCCGTCATAAAGGCAAAGGGTGGACCCACAAAATATTGATAAAATTATTCACATTAACGAATAAACACATTTAAAAAAGAAAAACAGTTTATAATTTGCCCCTACACAGCCTCAACTAAAAAATTATAGAGTGCCTAATACTTTTGGCAAAGGGTGTATGTTCTCTATATACATTAGCATACCTACGTATAGATTTCACAAACAATTATCCCAATGGTTCTAGTTAGTGTGTTCAATGTGGAAAGTACTTAATTGATACGCGAGCATTACCTCAAACACCTTTAATGTATCAGAAAACCAATACTGAGGGTGATTTAGTTTTTTCAAAGCATTGTAGAAAATGTAGAAATGTCTACACGAACTATCTCTGAGACCGGTATTGTTGGATCTAAAGCTTGACGGATGAAACGTAAACGTAGTCGCGACAAGACTGGTTGGTCATACGTTGGGCAGCGGGGAAAGTCTTAGGATCAAAATTTTGTAGATGATGCTTGTAATGTCTTAAAGTATCGGTACTCCAGTTAAGCTACCATTCACTGTTGAGACATACATAGTTAACAGCGTATTATTCCCGGCAATGTAATAGTATGACAAAGCAATGGAAATGCTACTGTGTCTTAATACCTCTCAGAAGTGGTTTAGAAAATAAAAAGGTATTTTGTGCATAATTTTATTTCCCAATAGTGACAAAATCAGTAGGTAAATCATTTCTTACAATGAATCTTCTTTCCGAGGATTGAACTATGGTTTCTATATAGCCAAACCAGTAAATAACTAATCCTGGACCAAATCTAAAAGATCAAAATTTAAAAACTGTTTATTTGAAACAAAAACAACCAACGCTACCTATTCCAGTAACTGGAGTATTGATGCTTCATGTAATCTTTATGTACATCTTCATCGCCAAAAAGCGCCTTACTTTCAATCCAATGAATTATGAAACCGTCAATCGCAATTGGAACTTCTAATTTAAAATCAGGCGTTTTATCATATCCAAATTTCCTTAGATATTCTTCGTCACGAAATGCAATACCTAAATCAGTCATTTGTTTATGAAGAAGAATCTCATATTGCTGACCGATTGAACTAAAATATATTCACAATTTAGTGTAAATTTAGTAGATATGGATTTTTACCTTTTCATAGTTTCAACAGCAGGACTGTATTGATCATCATATAGCGTACACTAAAAAATATTGTTAAAATTACAAACTATCGGCCTGTAGTACCAGTGAATAGATATATTATTGAAATAAAAACATGTATGTAATTACAACGTTCAATTTTTTTTTGTTAATATACATAACAACGAAAGTTGTTCAAACGGCGTTGTAATAGCATGCACATTAGTACAAATCGACAAAAATGCCGTGAGAGTAGTAAACTTATTATGCGCACATTGTATTGGAGTGAGGGTTTATTTGTTGTACTTTTATATAAATGTAACTAATACCACAATTGGAATTACATAGCTGTCCGCTTGCTCATCACATCAGCAAGCCAATAATACGTGAGTGTAATTGCAATGTTTGACAGTGCACAACTTTCACGACATTTATAAATTGTTACGAAATCATATTAATCACAAACAATGCAGATACAGAGAATAGTCAGTGGTTTCGCTAATTATAAATAGCCCCTCTAAGGATTTTTTTTAGTTATATCAAATAAATATTGACATACATATGTATTTAATTACATAATGAATAAAATAGGAATCCCACAAATGTAGCGCAAAATTTAGTTTTATAATATGTATACAGTTCAACTAGTACTTTATTTATGTGTATGTTGTAAAGTATATTTAAATTTCTAAGATATATAGATACACATTTTTCCTCATACATTATATTTGAATGAGTTTTAACGGATAATAACGAAATGGCTGAAAACCCGATAAAGTTAATTATTTATACTTTATCAAAAGTATCAATATAAAAAGTGAGAATATAAATCTTTTTAACGGCCTTTTCAACGCTTACCGTGAATATGTACTAGCAAGTTCTAAGAAGTTATCTTTGTGTTAGAAGCTCTTGAAAATATGATATTTATGCTTGTTGCTGCTTATAAGCACAATTCAGTTCACAGGAATGTGTGTGCTGCAAATTATGATAAGTTTTGAGTGGCTCAACCTATTTCTGTTATTTTGCACAGAAAAAAGTACACTACTTGCATGAAGTAAAGAAAGTAATCATACATCCACCAATCAATCATACACTAAATAATAAAAAAATCTATTTACTTAAAATGGTTATACCTTATATTTTTTAGTAATGAAAGTAAACTAAAATATATGAATAAATTCTTGCTGTTATGAGTTAATATTAAATTATTAAGAACAACTTCAAGTGTCATTATGTGTGAAAAAATAATGTAGGTACTCTATGTTTATTTTCTATGCATTGGGAATTTGTTATTATAATATAACATTGAAGAAACTGGTATTGGCCTACCTATATATGCATAAACTTCTTACATACCAAAAAAACTTCATAAGCTAAATCGATGTTTTCAATTAAAGTTGTATCTCTGAGATATTTGTTTATATTTATGTTTTCGCCATCACATTCTACATTTTCATAATATTTCTGTAATATAAGTTTTGCTATTAAACAAGGAGATATATCTGCTTGTAGAGCAATTCTTAGAATTATCCCGGGATCTTCTCTTTTCACTAAAGCCTCCTCATACAAATTAAAATATTTATTAATCACACTTGATGTTTTTGTATGTGAATACTTCATTTGACGTTGATACTCATGCGAGAGGATACTGAAGAGGGTACCTTCATCTACACTATAATTTAAATCATTTATTAAATTACTTCATTAGTCATTAGGCCTGTTCGATTGCGTTGCAGGAAGTGCTCAATATTACGTTTGTCAATATCTGTATGTTCGTTAGAAATTTAGCTGCTGACAGGTGTTTTCGAGCCTCGTTCGTTTGCATTCAGCAAAATTGCTGTGTGTCAGAAGTAGCAAGCTATACTTGCTCATGCTTCAAGTGTGCAGCAGATTTATCCACTGTAAGTGATCTATTTGCTGTTCCTAAATCTGCTACACTTGCTATTTTTGACAAAACTTATCAAAGTTAGCAATTTAAACGAACAGGCCTATTGTATATTACCTATCATATTTCTGTTGTAAAATGAGAAAACAGTCTTTTGAAAAACCATGAAATTCTTTAATCGTTTTGACAATACTTGTATGTAAAGCTTTCTTCATCATTGTAGCTTATGTCACAATACACTACCGAAGTTTGAAGATAAAAAAGTATTCCTATACCTTCGAATTATAAACGACAAACCATCCACCAATCGCACCAATCCACAAACAACAAGATTTAACCTAAAATTCGCCTTAATTCGTAATTCGTAGCTCGTAGTACGAGTACGTCAGGCATCAAAAATAACGCCCTCTTGTAGGAAAGTGGAAAAACATATGAACATATAAAGTGAGATTCAAAATGATTGTAGTAAAGAAATTGTCTTCCTGAAAAATGTATCTATATTTCTTACCATTTTAATAAGTGAAGTTACCTACATACACCTTTGATACACCGAATTAATTTTCTTGATATTTTGTGACATTGGCGTTCGTGTTGTAGTTCCTTTTCTCTTATTTGTCACTATCTACGGGCAAGAAATTGACAATCTTTTTGAATCTAACAGTATCTCTAGGTGGGTAAGCAAGGTTTGTTGTCGAACTTATGATACTTACTCATGTACCAAAGGTTCTGATCTGTGGTTCTGACACAGACAAAAAAAAACTATAAAATCAATTTGCAGTCTCAACTGATGTAATCATCCCTGCGCATTTGATGGTTTCCTCAAATATCCAAGCCAATCAAACATTTCTGGAATTGAGTGCTCGCACCTGTAGCGCGATAAGAGTGTATGGTACAATGCCGCTAGATGGCGAAATATAATCAACCTTCTTGTTTAAATTTAAAACCTTGTGCACACGTGCACACCTTGTATATCCAATTGCTTGATTTGTTTATATTTAAGATAAATTTTGTATAACTTATTTTAAAACTAAGGTAATACTGCAGTTTAAGGCCTAAAATGTAGACCAATAGTATGCACGCGTTAATCTTGTCGTAACCATGGTAACCCCGCACAGTGTTGTCATATTTCTTTGATGCTGGATTGATCTTATAGGTTATAATTATTGTATCGTATATTATAGTTATTTGTGGTATTTATTGTGATATTATTACGTTATAATATTATATTCGGGATGTATGTGAGGAAGATCTAGAAAATCATCCGATGGAAGTGGGAGGCCTAAATGACCAACTAGAGGCAAAAGTTGTGGAAGTGGATGAATCCAAATTCTTTCACCGCAAGTACCACAGAGGGCAATGGCGAGAAGGCCACTGGGTATTTGGAGGAATAGAGAGGGAATCTGGTAGATGTTTTCTAGTAGAAGTTCCAGATAGGACAGCTGAAACCTTGTCTGCTGTAATTGAAAGGTATACCATATTTAAAATAAAAAAAGATCATATATTATTATATAAAAAGTGTTGTAGGCTATATGCTAATAATCTTTACAGAGTTTGTTAGAGTGCTTATTTTTTATTAACGTAATAATAATGTAGATACTTTGTTTGTTTAGATACATTTTACCAGGTTCCACCATTGTCTCTGATGGTTGGAGAGCCTACCACAATCTCGACCAAATTGGCGGAGGGATCTACGAACATCAAGTAATAATCCATGAGGAGAACTTTGTAGATCCCGAAGATGCTAACATCCACACACAGAATGTGGAAAACATGTGGATGAGAGTGAAACGGAAACTGCGTTGCCAATTTGGAACATCAGAGGCTCTATTCCCCTCATATCTGCACGAGTTTATTTGGAGAAATAGATGTAGAAATATGAACACGTTTGGTGCATTTTTAATAAATATAAGTGAACAATATTTAGTGGGGTAGACTGCAGTATGAGTTATATGTGTGGGTGTGTGTGTGTGGTATTGTATTATATCTACGTGTTTTAAAATTAGTGAGTTACCTTTCTGAGGTGTTATATTTAATTATGCCTAACGTGTTGTATTACTAGTGAGTTACGTGTCTCATGCATTATATTTAATTATGCCTAACGTGTTTTATTACTAGTGAGTTACGTGTCTCATGTATTATATTTAATTATACTTAACTTGTTTTATTGTTAGGACCTGGTGAATTTTTACAAACTTTTTTATATCATTAAGCTGTGGTGTATTATTTGTGTCTGTATTGTGTTACATTTAATATTATTTTTTTTTTTTAACCACTATTGCATTTTATTATTAAAAATACAATCCATTACATAAACTTTCCTCTATTAAAATCATTCATTTCAAAATAATAGAACATATGGCAACGTTGCAAGAATATCAATCTACGTTACCATGGTTACTGTGCCCTAAAAATGAAAAAGTGTAACTACTCTTCTTTCGCAGTGTTTTAGAATGTCTGAAGTTGTGTAACCGTGAAGATTTGTTGGAAAAAGGTGTTAATTGGAAGACTAATACCATCTATGTATGTAGTAAAGTTTTATATAAAAAATCACATGCTATATTAATATTATTCGTTTGAATTTATTACTCAAAAGGGTAACAATGTTCAACTACTTATGTTAAAGCATTTATAATATGTGTTGTCAGATTACTATAATAAATATGTTACATAAATCTCCTTTGTTTTATTATTAAGAACTAAGAATTCTCAAGTATGCATTGTTTTAACTAAATCTTCATCCACCTTCAGTAAATGGAAAGCATTTTGTTACACAAGATTAATCGTAGAGTTACTGGCATTGCCTGCAATATTAATAGTGGTTTACTGGATTAAATTAACGAAGAAAAGGCTTGTATATGATTCCAAAGATTGACACTACATACCTAATAATACTTGTTTGCAAGTTAAGTTCTTTGTAGTTATTATATTTCACCTACGCATTGGATTTTCTAACTATTAAACTAGTTCCACGAGCAGGATAAATTGTTATTGGTTGTGGCTTAGCGAAAAGGATTAGTTATTTTAAGAAAACTGAAAGTAATGGACTATTTCTTTTAAATTCTCAGTTGATACAGTGTGAATATCGAAGACAAATAGTAGTAGTAATAATCCACCATGTATTAATTTAGTAATTCATATTCTCTTTTCGTTTGTTTTCTTGAATTCTTCTTAATTTTTATCTAACTAGCAGTCAGATTTAACACTGTTGGACGTCTGGAAAAATTAAAAATTGATCGTATATCTATTTACCTAAACAATTCTTTAGTGAACTGACAACTTTCAAGACATAAACAATGGAGTTTACGAAATGGCGGATCCGAATACAATGGATTCAAGGTCCTCAATCGACGCACCCTCGATAACAATAGAAAAATCAGCTGTTGTCCCTTCTCATTATTCTGTGGTTTAGGCCTTAAACTGCAGGATTACCAAAACTAACGTTAGTTCGTGATATTATAAAATGATCATAATTAAACGAAGGTATATTTTATTTCAGACATATAAAAATGTATTTTTGCAAAAACCTTTATTAACTACTTCACTGAAAAAACACTATCAGACAGAAAACGATAACAGAAATGAAAACGGCATAGAAACAGACAAGTAAGTCGTCTATAGAGTATGTAGTTTTGTTGCAAAATAAGTAATTGTAGTGATTGTAATACTGTAGCTACTAAATATCTAAACATACATACATCCCACGGATGCTTCATAATCCATCCATATGTAAAATGGGGTCCACAAAAAGTAAGAACATCCACTCCAGAGAACCAAATTGAGGAAGCAGTTGCTCTTGTAAATAGTTTACCAGCATGGAAAGTAATAGACAAAACTGTAGTCCCATTAGATACTTTCCAAAAGAAAAGGTTATTTGGCAAAGGATCTTTGGAAAAATTGACAAATATAATTAACAAAAATCCTTTAATAACATCTGTATTTATAAATTTAAGCACATTAAAGCTAATCCAACTTGAGGAATTGGAAAGACAATTTTGCAAACCAATATTTGATAGGTATAATATTGTTATGCAGATATTTCGTTTACATGCTATAAGCAAACATGCTAAACTACAAGTTGCATTAGCGGAAATACCATTTTTACGAAGTAGATTAACAAAGCAAGATACGGATTTTATAGGTAGTTCTGCAATAGATACAAGAAATTTACTACTGCAATCCCGAGAAAAGAAAATAAAGGAGGAAATCATAAAATTAAGAGCTCAAAGAGAATTATTAAGACACAAACGAAGAAAAGCTAATATTCCAGTGATTGCAGTTGTGGGATATACAAATGTTGGTAAAACGTCTATTATCAAGACATTAACTGACGATAAAATGTTACAACCTAAAGATCAATTGTTTGCTACTCTAGATGTTACCATTTATGCTGGTTTGTTGCCATCTACTTTAAAAGTTCTTTATGTGGACACTGTAGGCTTTCTGGCTGATATACCTACAGGCTTGATTGAGTGTTTCCATGCTACTTTGGAAGATGCAGTTTTAGCGGTAATGTTATTAATGATATAGTTTAAATAATGCTAAAGATATAACTAGCCTCATATAATTATTGTATGTTGTTATGGTACCGTATACTGCAGTAAATATTTATGTAAGCAACATACTTCAAATAAGCAAATGCTGTAATTAGTTAGAGAAATATGCAATATAACTTAAAAGGTTATAGTTATGTAGGAATAGATAGGTAATTTAGAGATGGCCCTACAGCCTTTTTCTACTACAAGCTGTAAGCCTATTGTAGATTTGTAATATTCAGCCGGACTGGTTTACCTTTGCCTTTTTTATGCGCCTTTCTACGTTTGACACGGATGTCCTTATGTAGCCGTGTAAGGGTATAGTTCGCCAGTGCATGCTAGCCTCACTCTGGCTAGCCCCTCCCATTGACAAAAAATATGCTGAGAGGTCTCTTCTTTTGCCTGAGATTCTGCACATAGCATTTTCCGTCAGACCAAGGTTGCTCGTGTATTTGTTGAGTATACAGGGTCCTTTTAGTAGCCTTACAATTAACTTGACAGTTCTCCAGCCTTTTGTTCAGAAGGTCTTCTGTGAATTTGGGCATATATTCTTTAATTAACTTCTTAGCCTTTTTTTGTCACGGCGAACTTTTCCACAATTCTAGAACTTTTCCATCTGAAAATTGTTTCCACACGATGGTTCTCCCTTCCTTAGCAAGGGCATCTATCTTCTCATTACAATTATCCTCGTGATCTGATACCCAAGTGAACGTCGCCTCGTTGTGCTCTCCTAGCTTGTTTAGTACGTAGGCGCAATTCCATAGCGATGATGTGATTTTGATAGCGTGAAGCGCTTTTATAACAGCTTGATTGTCATTAACGCGCTAGTCATGCAGAACAAATTAGATACATGGGGGAATTTCTATAGCTCAGATGATTTGTCAAATAAAAATCGGGCAATAAAAGTTTGCATTATGGAAGTTTTATAATGAAAGACAAAGAAAACGTTAATTATTTAGTGCAGCACTAGTTGACAATTAATTAGAATTATTCACAAGTCTTCATGAAATAATTGGTAATACAAGTATTGAAATAAGTGTGTTTTTTAGAATAACACTGAAAAACTCGCTATTTTTACTACAAATTTACAAAATCTTTGTACAGCTAATATACAAAACTGAAGTGCGGTTACTTAAATATTGGGTGACGAACGTCAAAGATTTGTGTCAGCTTCTCGGTATGATCATTCGCTTTTCTGCGTGAGTCGGGACTTGTGAAGGTTTTCTATGAAACTGCATATTTGATTGCTGTATTTTTTTCCGTTTATTTTTAAATTAGGTAAAATTCTTGATATACAGAAAGGAAAATATTAATTTTTTTCCAAACCACATTTTATATCTATTATCTGGCCTTGCTGGTTGTGACCTTACCATAATACTGTGACTATATATGCAATGTAAAAATAAAACGTATTAGGCCAAAAGTAAATAAGTTCGCCTCTAGTATGGTTAACCCGTCTTGTTATCCGATCTAAAATCTACAATCTATCTTCTAACATCCACGCTTCGAGTTAAAAGTTTCGCCTCTATCGTGGTTAATTCGTTGAGATACCGCGACCTTCACCTTTCACTCTTGAAGACATTACATTATTGGCGAAACGTCGGCATTCGTTTGTTTATTTATATCATTTTAATTTTTGTATTGTATTGACACTATGTCGCGGTTAAAACCGAGAAACTCTCATAATAGAGACTGGATCATGGAAGCCTACGATATCATTGTATAAAAAACAATACAATCTTGTATTTCATAAGAGAAGCAAAACTCGAGAATTAAACGAAAAAATCCAGAATTTTAACTTTTTAGTGCTTATACAAAATTTATCCACTAAATATTATATAATATTTACAATTATTGTAATAATTACTAAATTTTAGGATGTAGTATTACACGTTGAAGATGTATCTAGCAAAAACTTCCTACACCAGAGGGTACACGTACTAAATACATTAGAGAATTTAAGTGTAAAAATGGGAGTACATAATATTCAAAAGAAGATGATATCCGTAGGTAATAAAAGTGATGTACACCGTGAAAATAATGAATGTAGTTTGAAGATATCAGCAAAAACTAAAAAAGGTAACATCAATTTATTGTTGTATAAAAATTATTTATGTATGCAAATTGAAGCTGACTTGTCAAAATTAAAATAGTTAACAGTGTATACTCGACTCTAGATTTTCGAGTAAATCTTATATGTACATATATAAGTCATATAGAAGATGAGAAATAAACATACCCTTACCTGCGGAGGATGAAATATTTACAAATAGTATTTATCTATCAAAAAGACTGTCCGAAAACTTTTGAAAGCTACATACATGTTTAGTAACTTGAGTGGATTTCTAAGACAGTGAATCTTTCTGGAAACTATTGAACTGCACAACCCCATGTTGCATCGCGTGTTTAGTACAAGTATCTCAGAATCTAAATGACTAAGCTTTATTTTGTACCATAATTTTTTAAAGAAGGTCTCTTAATACTTACGAAAGGATTGGCATTTCGTGTGTTCGGACCATAGCGCGTTTGTAGAAAAGATTAAGAGGTCTAGCAAAAAGCGAATCTAAATAAACACTTCTGAACAGCACCGTTCTTGTATGCAAAGAGCGATATTTGCCATCTAATTATAAAACAGTTGCAAAATTAATATATTTTAATTATTCAACGTATCCGTAAATTCACCTCACTCAAAAAAAATGTTTAATTTGATAATAAACTGAATGATATCTTCCCCGATCATACCTTTTGCATTTTTTTAACGAATGTACTAACGTTTTGTCAACTTTTTTACTAAAGGCTGATTATGTTTGTTTCTTTATTGTGCATAGGATTGTTGTCATATTTTCTTTGAATTACTTTTTTATACAATTTAGCCTTTTCTTACTCGAATAAATTGTGAATGAGTAGCTTAAATGTAATTATTAGAGTTTAGTAATCCATACAAACATAAGTAAGTCATTCTGGAACACCTTTTTAATTAAGTTTTTTTAAGGTATTGACACCTTAAAACATGTACTGGAAGAGAAAATATTAGAACTCACCAATCGGAATGTTGTTACTATAAGCCTTCCTGTTGGTGGAGATGAAGTAAGGTAAGTATAGAATAAATTCTATTTTTATTAGCTTGTATAGTATTCCCTTTGTAGGTGGTTGTATAAGAATGCTACTGTGGTTCAAGTGAAAGAAGATAAAGAAAATATGCAAAATAATATTTTAAGTGTTATAATAACAGTAGATAAGCTTAACCAGTTTAAATATAACTTTATTACTTAACTTCGTATGATTTTATATATACAGAAACATGTAAAAACTGGAACAACTGTGATGGGCATAAATCAGATTTCTGTTTGTGTAAATGGATCTACTGTGACATAAATTTCATAGACTATTATGAAAACGAGCTAAAGTTGAGAGTCACTAGCCTACGACGGTGTAGAGGTTTTATACTTCGCGCTGTGTAGGTATATTTTCTAATAATTACAATAATAATATTAAAACTCGTTTAAAAAGTAAAATAATTTTCGCCGCCACGTATCGAACGGTTTTTTATTTGTACATACATAACAGTGAAATAACAGAAAAATCATCAATCATCAAGTTTTAATACTTTGTTATTACCTCATCATTGAAGATAGCGTAACAATAAATTTTATTTAACTTAATAATTTATTAAGAAATGGATTTCGTTAAATTTATTAACTTTTGATTTTTTTTCTTGCATATTTTACTGTAGCGCAAAAGTTTCAGGATAAAAATTTCTATAAATTTTCTTTGTTGCATACGATTTCTAATCCATTCATTTATGATATTAGTTGTCTGGGCCCATAGTTAACATGTTAAAATATAACATTCTCAAAAGCTGAGGGTAACTTTATGTTTTCATATATATCAACGTAAATTGCTATTATATAGCACTCGCTATCAAGGCCATGGATGATGATCATCCAGATCTACACATTTATAGAAATCCGCCCATTCCGTTCTGTTGTGATCACATACTACTTACCATATTGAGAAGGTGCAACTCTACAGAAAGAACCATTGTAAGTGGATTGGTAAGTTTTTGCGTCACTAAATTTTCCCTGCTTACACAGAATGTCTCACGAGGAACTGCATCGATCGATATATGGAAATTCGAAACTTCTGAAAATTATATATATTAAGTATACTAAAGTCGACGGGCGCTATTAAACTAAAATATTTATAAGTACCTGACGCATACAATTATACCGGAAGTGGCTGTCAACATTATTATTTTAAATCGAACACCCTATATATTATTAAAATTTTCAATTTCTCGTTCAATTTTGAAGTAAATTTAATAAAACAACGTTGTTATTTTCAGCTGTTTGAAATATTTGCATTTTTTTTTAATTTTTGACAGATGGAGGACTTCATTTGAACTTCTATAACTATAAAGGTATTTAATTTGGAAAATTGAAAATTTGTGAAACTGTTGACAGCTACTTCCGGTATAACCGTATGCGTCAGGTTATTGTAAATATTTTAGTTTAATAGCGCATGTCGAGTTTAGTATACTCCGAAATTTTCAGAATTCTCCAATGTATACTCTTCCATATATCGATCGATGCAGTTCCTCGTGGGACATCCTGTATAGTTATATCAATTGCTTCTGTTGCCTATTAAGACAAATTTTAATTATCGCAGGTTATTTCCAATGCAAGCGCAAGATTGACCTGAGCAATTTGTTGTACCAATAATATTCTTGTTTGCTCAAAAACTACATGTCATACATATTGTACACTATTCGGATTAGAATATGTGAAGTTATTTCTTCCCTTTGCTGTTTTTGTTGTAATGCGTTTGTTTGTACATCCATTGTTCAAGTACCTGCATTCGCGATATAAGTAAACTTCACGTCAATAAGTATGTATATACTGCATGCTACTGTATTAATATAATATTAAGCAACATTACCGAAAAACTACCATACTGTCTTAGAAATTAATAATCGTTTGTCAGATTATTATTCAACACCTCCCGCCAATTATATAATAAAAACTCAATTTCGAATTATTATACTACACTGGTACAAAAATATGCGTACTTTATTAGTATTAGAATTACATTATTTTTAATTCTGTTTAGTAAATCTCTTAGCTTCTTTCATCAAAGACTTTGTATCCTCGCCATCTTCATCCCCGGAGCCAACCCAGTCTTCATCGCTATCATCTTCACTCCAAGACTCCTCCTCGTAATTATCTTCAGAGTCATCATTGAAGAATGGATCATCGTAATCATAGTCGCTGCCATCAGATGATTCATTTGTAGTTGTTTTGGCTTTTTTCGTATCTTTTAATTTCCCCTTGTGGCGACCTAATGGAAAAAAATACAGTTACAATATTACAGTAGTTATTATTGGCAGTGAACAGTGCGTTATGTCGTTGAGTAATACCATACAAATATTGTTTTTTATTTTACTTAGTTTTTAATATTAGGTTAAATAAGATATGTTTGAATTTGTAGACGAAGTACACCGAAAGAAAGAAAAGGTCGGACAGTTTCAATACATTGTTATATGAAAACTGTCCGACTACTTTTTTCTTTGTATACATAATCCAGGAACTAATACTGCAATGAAATAAATAAGCAGATATCGAAATATGGGTTTAAAAAACCCTTGCGTGGCCATAATTATAGCAGCACATTATATATCGATGCTATTACAAAAATTAAAACACTTACGTATGAAAATAGTATTCGTAGTTATATTTCTAATGTACAAGTAATAATGAAAAATGAAAAGTGTATTTTATATTCAATTTTTAGTAATTGCACGCTGGACTAAAATATAGCAACACAGATACACGTGTGGATCCCCGGTTTATGTGACTACAAAAATCAAATGTATTGAGTTGAGGGTTATAATGCATTAATTGGCATTAATGCTTTAGTATGCTGTTAGCAATGGGTCGCGGCAAATCACTTTCTGATGATGTTAGAGGAAGGATTGTTCGTGCTTATCTTACCGGTATGCAACAATCAGAAATCGC
Source organism: Popillia japonica (assembly GCA_004785975.1). Classification (NCBI taxonomy): domain Eukaryota; kingdom Metazoa; phylum Arthropoda; class Insecta; order Coleoptera; family Scarabaeidae; genus Popillia; species Popillia japonica. The sequence continues at coordinate 35,635 of ML218779.1, forward strand.
AAAAAGTTATGAGATTAATCGATCAATTGTGACTCGTATTATTAAAAGATATAAAGACACCGATAACAGTAACCGATTAAAAAATACAGGACGACCTAAGATCACTTCAGATCGCATTGGCAGAAAAATCTGCAGTTTGGTTAAAGCTGATCCCTTTGTATCATCCCGAAGAATAAAGGAACATTTGAAAGAAAATGGAGGAATTGATATTTCTGCTAGAACAATACGAAGGGGACTTGTCCATACTGGTTTGTATGCTAGGCGTCCTGTACAGCAACCATTATTGTCGAAGAAAACAGACGAAGCCGACTACAGTTTGCAAAAGATCACCTGCACTGGACATTTGAGATGTGAAAACGAGTAGTTTTCAGTTACGAATCGAAATTCAGTTTATTCAGATGGTGCATGTTATGAACGACGTCCGCGCGGTGAAAGATTGAATAAAAAATACATTTGCCCTACAGTTAAACACGGAGGTGGTAGCGTCATCGTGCGGGAATGTTTCTTCGGGTATGGAATAGGTCCTCTCCACCGGATTGTTGGTACAATGGACCGTTTTATGTATCGAGACATTTTAAGGGATCACCTTCTTCCATATACTAAAGACATTATGCAACTAAGACATCAATTCCAACGCGATAATGACCCCAAACACTCCTCCAGGTTAGTGAAAGAGTGGTTAGGGAACGAAAATATTGATGTTATGCAATGGCCTTCGCAATTCCCCGACCTCAACCCTGTAGAGAATCTATGGTAGATTGTTGATCGCAAAATTCGTTGTTGAACGTATGCAAATGTCAGTGATTTGTTTAACGCTCTGCAAGAAAGTTGGTTAGACATGGATGTCGAAGTCATCAATAAACTTTTGGAATCTATGCCACGTAAGTGTGCAGAGGTAATTAAGGTTAATGGATACTTCACAAAATATTAGGCTTCTTTGTTACTTTCACAGTTGCCATAGATTATTTGTGTTTTTTTGTGTGTTTTTTTGGAATGTTGCTATAATTTTGTCCAACCAAATAAATCATTTTTAGAAACAAATACTTTTGTGTTTTCTAATTATCCATAACTGATGTTCAAATAAAAAATTCTATCACAGCTTTTTAATTAGTTTACAGTTGATTAATGTTAATATTTGTATTATTGCTATCTGGACTGTGTACGCCATGCCCATCAATACACATTCAAAGGAGTCTCATTCAAAAAGGATAACCTCACATATTTTATCTTGCACACTCTCAATTCTTACATTACAATCTACTGAAATAAAAATTCATATATTTCACGGAAAACTTCGACCTTTAGGAATTCCAACACTGATGAATAATTAATTAGATTTGGCACCGACTTCGATAGATTCTGCGGTAATTTACGTCTGTTATTACTCTGCTCTTCCAAGATTTTTTAAACGAATTTTATTTAAACAGCTATTGCATATACCATTGTTGCGACGAACTCTACTTATAACTTTAACGAAGCTCTTTGAATTGGTTGCATGGAACCATGTTTCTGGGAAGCTCACCATGTGTTAGTTTCCAATTGTAGAGTGAATATTTTTTTTGAAACTCTCGCTGAATAGATGTCAATAATGATTTCCATGTATCACTAGGTAATCAGAAATGGTCGAAAACCTCCATACATTCACATCCTAGCTTTGCATTTTCAGTCCCCATTTCATTCCCCACGATTCTTGAATGTGCTTCAACCAAAACAAACAAAAGTTCTACCGAGAATCTGAGTTCAACGATTTCTTTAACAATTTGTACTATAATAAAGGAGTTGACTGTAGACAATATGTTAATGGATTTTATAACCTTTTTCTTTTACTTTCATTGAGTACAATTAATATAACAGCAGAGTAAAAGATTTTTTGTTTATCTAATATTTTGAAGTTAAATTCAGAATAAAAACATTATAAACATTATTAAGAATATTATCTTTTCGGATTAGGTACTTTGCCTAGTAGTTATACTTAAGTATTTTTCTTCTAATATGTAAAGAAAGTTTACATGTTTCAGCCAGAATTACTTTAACCTATGTGCTACGAAGATACCCCATAGCTTTTATTATGGACTAGATCAATCTTTGGCAAGGGATCGCTAGTATTTGCATAATTAATTGAACAGTAATGAAACATTGATCTATAGAAAACGAGGAATCAGCATCCCATTTGGTGCCAGTTATTCTTAATAGATTTAGAGACTTGAACATAATTGACCGGCTGTGTAGCGCACTTCTTAGCTCGCTCGCTTCACAGTCCGCTGGTATCGGGTTCGGGCCCCGGTACGTTCCTTCTGAATTTGATTTTCTGTAGTTTCCCAAATTTCACGGCAAATGCGGAAAGATAACATCTTAAGTCGGTCTAAAGTCGCAGGCGTAATAATAACTCATGGCCAGCCGATGTCCCTTGTAATTGGCGCAAGGTGTTGGGGGATGTTAAGGCATGAATTATTATTATTAATAGTTATTGGGTTGCAGTGTAGATCTCCTTATTATCGTATTCGTTAGTAATGCACCGCTATAGGGATCATTTTCGTTACTAATCATGGCATCATGTGTAGGAAATTTAAAAGAAATACTGAATGTTAATTTATTATCGTTTCTCTATCCTCTCGGTTTTTTTTAAGTAGGCCTTGCCTTCCCATAAAAGACCCACCTTTATTATATTTCAACTTCCTTAATTTCTTACGTATTTTGCGACATGCCCAATTCTAAAAAGCGACCCACATTGCATAGTTAATAAACAAATGTAGCAGTTGCCTATTAATTAATTAGTAGACTGGTTAGATTATGGCATACACATACATTTATTCAGCGACTTACGTTTACGAGGTGGTTTTCTAGTTATTCTCGCATGTTTATATTCCTTGATATGATCTTGGTTTTTTCTGTAACAGTCTGCTCCATAACGACAAATTGGACGGGTATCATTAGGATCTGAATCATAATCAGAATCACCAGGGTGACTAAATTCTTTCTTGTGTTGTGTGCTTTTTCTAAAAAAAAAACAAAAAGGCTTATAATATGTAAGATGTCTGGCTTACGTTCGGGAAGTTACAAACATTGAATATTTATGATAGAATTTGTAAAATATGGCTTGTACGAAAGGTTCTCATAATTATCGAATTATTTCAATAACTCGCAAAATTTGTTTTTCCAATTATGTACTAATGTGTACTAAAACACTATATAGCAGTTTAGAAATAACAATTCCATATACATGTGTATGTAGATTACCTATAACAGCCTTTGCCATACCAACATCTATCCCTTAGTTTCTTTTCAACATTATCCCCACGTGGATTCCCTGTTACAGTTCCACTAGATGAAGGTATAGGTTCCTCTCTAGTTGTGATGCTTTCACCAGGCTCTGGAGGTTTATGTGATTTTGTATCTGATGTAATTCTATTATTTGCAGTTTGTGCATCTATAATCATGTTGGTATTGTTTTGAGTTTCTAGTTTACAGTTTTCCATATGTTCAATTTCAGTATCAGAATCAGATAATACTTCTTTTACAGCTAAAATTGCAGGTTCACATGGTAAAACAATAGCTTCATATGGTAATCCATTCCCTTCATTGGTACCATTACTTGTACTTGCCAGGTGATTTTCAAACTTAGTAATTTTAGATTGAGCACTATCGGAAGTATCTTCTAACTGTCGTTTATGAATTCCAACATTTCTTACATCTGTTGGTGTGGTATTCAATTCTGACGTTAAATAAGGTAACTTGGTGTCAAACAAAAACTTTATTTTAAACCAAAATTGATCAGGGAAAATTCCAAATTTATCTCCATCTTTTATTTCAGCAGGTACATCTTTCGTTAAAATAATAACTGTTGTACTTTCTGCAGACTGATAGAAACATGGATTTTGGTGCATCTATAAAATACAATGTAAATCGTTGTATATATTGCAGAAACGATTATCTTACTGGTGTAATTGTTACATATTTATTCTCAATTTTTATAACAGCATGCTTCTGAGATGCCCTCTTATCGTGACACTATAATGGCATTAAGTTATTGTTGAACAATATTAACATTAACCATTAGTTACCTTTAAGAGATCTCCTCTCCCGATAATGTGTTCTCCTGGTGATAAAACACAAAGTGGTATTTCGTCTGAAGGGTTATCCAAATTGTAAATTTGTAGAAGCATTATCTGTATTTAATACACTTCGTTAAGCTAAGAGAAAAACACTATAGAAGTATAGAGAAAAATCAGGAAAAAGTATTATTCATACCTATTTTTGGTATCATCTGAGTTATAGGTATGTATATAGTATACCCACGTAATATTGAACGATAGTATAATTCTGTAAAATTTAATTTGATATTTCAACATTTATGACAAACATCTAAAAATGAATTAATTTGAACATTTGAATAAATGTTGATATATAGGATTTTCACCGAACGAAGCGTTGCACGTCATCAACAGAACTTTCAGAATAGCAATTATGAAAATTGAAAATACACCATAACATGCATTAATATTATACTATTATGACTATAAATTAAGTTGCCTGCCTGAAAGTAACTAGTTTGTAACCAAAGAAACGTTGCCGCTATTAATTGTTTACGTTTTAGTAGCTGTCATTCATTTGTGTTTTGTAACGTATCACGTCCTTTTGTATTGATATCTGAGTTTTATTTTTGCTACTTTCCACTTACGGTTTTTATAAATAAAGAGCGTGATAATGGTGGACCTCTAATGCCATTGAGTGCTGTACGAAAGGTAAAATATGTTTATAAGTATAATAATTTAATTATGTAATTATATGACATTTTTTACAGCGAGCATCTAAAGCTTTATCTGTCAGTATTGCTGCAGTCAGTAGAATTTCTACTGATGTTAAGAAGGGGAAAGCATTACATAGCCCTAAGAGAAAGCATCAGAGAGAGAAACCGGTGGTGGGTGGATATTGACAATTTTGCTAAATGTGCTATCGGAAATGCTGTGTACGACATGTACAGAAACAGTGAATTAATTAAAATATTAATTGCGTGTCCTTTAATAAATTTGGATATTGTATAATCGTAGAGCAACATATTACCCTCCAATTTTTCGGTGCTAGTTTATGTGAGAGCAATATATTTGGTGGTGGGCAAATGTCACTTTGGAAGATCCTACGTAACATTGAATTTCATTATAAGGATGACCCCAAAAGAGGGCTGATGGAATTACCACACATTGTGCTAAAACGTATTAACTTTTTATCCGAGTATATTCGTTATAAAAAATCTGGGACATACAATTTTGTTTTTACTGACGAGACATAGATCTTTCAAGTCGTGTATTATTTATTATTTAATATGTGGCAATTTCTTTATTGTTATTTTCTTTTGTAAACTGTAAAAACCAGTAAAATAAAAAAACTAATAATGATAAGTGTTAAAATATTTGTTAGTTTACTTCACAATTAGCAGTAAAAATCTGTTTCGTTTCAAATTTACTGTACACGATTTCGATAAAAATTGAAATATACATCTTTATTTAGTTTTCAATTTGCTGCTTAAATTTGCATGATAAACAATTATAATAAATTTTAATGTTAATAATCCTTCCAATAAACATAATCAATATCGTATTATTGTTGCAATGCGTCCAGCTTATGAGATATTTAACATAACCACAATTTTTTCTGTCACGCTGACATTTAGTATGGAACCAAATTTTGCAACATGGTATGAACGTCATGAATGACGTGCAACGCTTCGTTCGGTGAAAATCCTATAGTTGGCAGTTGGCAGTACCTCGAAGTATACGGCATAGATAAAAACAACCTTATCAGGATAGAATGAAATCTCCCTAATATTGAAACGAAACAGCTACAAGCCCGCCATCTACAGAAGTATATTTTGTCCGGAAGAACTTTTTGCGCCATAATTCAAATATACTTATTTAGTGTAATACAGTAAAATATTGGAATACATAATGCCCGGTTTCTGAAACGTCAAGCAGCAGTTATCTGCTCAGTATCTGGCGATTTAACAAAGACAGTTCTTGTTAAATTGCCAGATACTACCAAAACAGATGACTGCTGTTTGACGTTTCAGAAACCGGGCAATATTCGTAAATATTAGTTTCTATGTAAACAAAGCTTTGTTTACATAGAAACCAATATTGTATGTGTAAAGTACCCAAAAAGAAAGCGTTCGTCTAAAAAATGAAAATTCACATCTAGCAATAACGGTTTACAAAACTGAGAAACTACAAAAAGTATAAAAATCAATTCCAACCCACAACGTCAACACTCAAGAACAAATGGACATGAAATGAACGTGCCACGGCCAGTCTGTGGTGCCACGTGCTATGTAAACGCCACGCATAAGTATTCAAATCAAACAGACTAAGAATTTTACGTGCGCCCTCTTACGAGAAACATATCATTTGGTAGAACTTGTCCGCCATGACAGTTTCATTTCGGGCTATTTCAGATTTCACCCCGTGAAGTATGCGGTATCCTCTATCAAACGAATCAGCCACAAACAAGAGTGGCAGCCGTTCATTACATACAAAGTGAGCAGTCGGATGTGACCACCACATGACCTCAAATTTTAAAACGGTTGCATTGTTGGTAATTACAAGATATGCGTACATTATCCAACATTATCGATCTGTCAGATAGTTTTATAATTTAATCTTAAAACAAAGACCGTACCGTTCAGTAATTTTTAAAAAGACAATTACTCTGCAATAATTTTAATATTTACGAAAACGCTTTCAAACACGTTGAATGTCAGATAAAAGAAAACGTGAACAATGGATATGTTAAACAATAAGCAGGGTAGTAAACAGTAAAGCAAAAATATACACTTTTTCTATGACGTTTTCTGAAAATTGCATTTGACATATTTTGTACTACCAACTTAACAATGTTAGATATCTTAAAATTTGAGGTTACGTGATGGTCACATCCGGTTGCTCACTCTGTAGAATTGTTAATAACGTTTTTCACTTTCATGCACCGTGTGTATTCCATTATACATGTGTGATAACAAAAGAAACATATCTACTCTCAGTGCTTAAAAATGTAGGATGGAAAAGTTTTGATGACCGTAATCTGTGCTGCGGAACATGTTTATAATGTTGGTTACATGGTTTATACCAGTTTATACCACGGGGTAAAATCTTTTATGGCAAAGTTAGGGCAAACATGAGTAGTATATGACTATGCCCACGAGATGTCGCTGTGAGGTGTACGCAGCAAGTGCGCAGGTGCGGATGCTCATTAATAGGATTTGCTGCATGCATGCTGTTTTGACAGACATCCGTTTACTCGCCATTATTGTTTTGTTGTTATCGGTCGTAGACATCTTTTCGTAGTGTTAGTGCGTGATTTGAATGAATAGCTGTAATTCTTTTCGCTGAATCTAATATTTTCATAGCGTTTGGGTAACACAATAACTATTTCTATATCTTCATAGCGTTTGTGTGAAAGATATAGGTAGTATAGTTGTTATTAGGTATAATTACCTTACCTACACATGTTTTCATAGCGTCAGTGTGAAAGATATTGTAGTTTTTCTGTCTTCAGTCTTCATAGCGTTTGTGTGAAAGATATTGTAGCTTTACGTAGTTCTTCTATTGCCTACGACCCGATATAACCTGTTAAGTCTTAAAATTGTACAAAATAGTTTCTCAAGTTCATTTGTGTACGTAATAAATATGTATATTTTGCAAATATAATGTTTTATTGTCTGTTTCCCGCATTTACAATTATATCCAAAAATATCTGTTTAATGCATAGACTTTGTTATATACATACATATAATATGTTCATGTATCATAGAAACGGTTGTTATAAACGGAAGTATAGATATATGACAAGTGATGTAAAGAAAATAAAGAGTACTTATTTTCGGAGCGTGTATAATTATTAGTCTTTATAGTGTATAGTGTTACAAGATACACAACAGACTTGTTGTATATTTCTAATAAAACAAGATATGTTTATACAATAATAGTTGTTCTTTTCACCGTTATTAGCAGATATTAATTGAGAAATCTAGTTTATCTTACTACTCATTGGTAGATGAACTAGGCATCTCAATTAATATTTTTTAATAGCGGTCAAAGAACACAAATTTTCATAATACATCATTAGAATAATTCGTATTACCCTCCTTTGCGATTTAGTTCATGACTAAGCCCGTAAGAGGGAGTATATGCACTTTGCTCCAAGAACTAACACGTGAGTTTCCGATCTATAAGTATGTTGTCTATGGTTTATACGCAAACGTAGCAAGTCAGCTTGACAAGTTGCAAACATATGATGCAGAAAAATATACCTGTTTTTCAAAGCGTCTGAAAAACGCAGTCAATAAAGCTGTTAGCTGTTAATGTGCCTTTAGTGATTTTGTATTTATTTACAACTGTGACTAAAGTCTTCCGTATTGTCAATATGTCTGTCAATCAACTGTCAGCAAAGACGTGAGTGATAAATTCAAATCTTATTATCTGATAACTGAAACAAATTAAGTTATTGGAAATTGGTGGCAATTAAGAAAAGCTTATGGGCAAAAGGAATAAGAAATATATATACAAAGTTTGAAATATGTCATTAACAACTGACCAGTGTACCCAACTTTTTAGGTTAGTTAAATTATTTCGTATTCTATAGTTGTTCCTATATCCATTTTTAGAATTATCGATGAATCTAATATAAAAAATCAAACCCTGGAGGCATTGGTTAATGAAGTATACAAAAAGTTTGACCCAATAGATTACTTCAGAGGTACTACAGCAACCAAAATATACAATATTTTAATTTGTTGTTTGTTTGTAGTCGGAACATGTTTGGTTATGTTATTGCAGCAAGATTTGCTACCTACCTCAGAACAGCGCTTAGTAGCTGTGACTATACTACACGAACTATATCGAGGTGAACCTATAGCAAATACACCATTTGTAAATGTTTTTATTCAATTGTTGGTAAGAGATATTTAATTTTGTTGATACAGCTGCTGCCATATGTTATAGCGTTGATGAATTGATATTTCACTCTTATGGCAGTTTTTTGACCATCGTATGTTTAGTTGCATAATCTGAAAAAAAGTATTTTATCAAGAAATGTTTGTTATGCCTCGCCTTCCTGAATATTCATTTGCGGTTAAAAACATTGTATAATAATTGCTGACGACATATGTCAATGCCCTAAACACGACCACATGCTGAATGATTTTCGAATGAATAGGATTATTTACTTACATCTACATACAAAGAAAACATGTATTTAATTTTTCCTTATATACACATTACAAATATATATGTAGCTGGAAAAGTGAAAAAGCTGAGAATGATTATTTACTTCATAGTATATTTAGTTTAATAATTTTTGTTTGTGCACATTGTTTCGATAAAAATTTGCAATTTTTAATTAACGTAACGTTAATAGTGTGATTGATCAGAAAATTGATGTGTTCATAACCTTCATCAACATAGATTTAGTAGCTGAGTGTTATTAATAATTTTTTGCTTAATATTCAGTTTTTCAGGAGACTTCTTTAAAACGGCAAGCGTACTTAGCATTGTCATTTTTATCTAATGGACGGTGATTCTAGACGGCGTGATTCACACAAAAGAATCGTTAAATTTTGATAGCACCTTGCCCGAAACATATCCTCCAAAGTATGTTACAGCGCAGTCCTCCAAATGCACATCACATCTACCTACTTTTTCTATTTCAACCAATAACGAAGCGGCTTTTAAATCTTGTTCAAAATCAGTTGCAGTCTCTTCTGTTTCACAAAGTCGTAAGTTTGTTTCCAATGATAAGGTTCCTAATTCCGTTAACAAATTGTCTTTATCGCTGTGATACGATGTTGAATCTGGGAGCTTGATCAAATTGTTTATAGATACATATCTAAAACTAGTTCTAAAAGTGTGTACTGTTGGATTTCGATTGTAACCTCCTTTTTGCCTGAAGACACTAAATAAATTTTTCAGTGCATCTTGGTTTATTCTTCGAGTACAGATCATTTCGTGGCCTTTTAGAACTTCATCTTTGTATAGGAGTAAAATGCCCGTGATAGTATGAGTTAGTCCATCAAAGGATGGTAATGATTTAATTATGATATTTTTATCAACTTTTTGGCAGTTCTTCATTAATTTTGAAATTTTTTGCAACATAGTGAGACTTTCGGAATTATTGTCACTCAATGCTCTATTATATGGATTTTTAGGGTCTTTATTTTTACGAGATATCAAAAGTAAAATTCAAATTTTCTATAAATTGGGCAATTAAGCAGATATCTATAGATATCTAACGGATTCAAATACACTAACAAGACTTGTATACAAAGAATTTCTGTATGCTCTTGTTCAATGACATGACAGAACTAAATTTGATTAAATTCAACTAAATTTTATTTTTCACTTTAATCCAATGGTCTATTATCTTAGATCATATATATTACATGGATAGCGATATGATGCTCAAAGTATGTTTTAACATATCACAGACATATTTTATTCTTCCATTCACACTTACTTTAGGGTATCCCTATCTATCGTACACACTTTCTACCCCGAGAAACAAAACGTGCAAACTTCAAGTCGTAATTGCGATCGATATAAGAGCGAAATTCGAAATCACGCTGGCGCAAATTTCGAATTTATGCTAACAGGAGACGTTAGAAGTGTTTTTTTTTTGTTCATTTAAATAAATCTAAACTGGGATGAATGTTTTATATATTTTATATTAAAAAAATGGCATATATGCAGAATTATACATATATAAACATTCTATAAAAAATATATTTATTATGAAACGATATTAATTTGGTAAATTATTTTTTTATTCTTTTAGGGTTTTCCTCATTTTTACATTTCTTTCCCTCGTAATGCATTCTGATGCGTACATAATTTTAAAAAACAATCAATAGTCAATCAAACGATTAAACAATAAACATAACTGAACATAGCCATAAAAGCAAATGGAGTGGAAACTTCGGAAACGAACAAATAAATCGCGTACGGTTGACTATTAATACGCTTGCGCGATTTTAGAGGGTACAACGAGGATAGTACTATTGGTGATACTTATACTGAAGAAAAAAATAGGTTCAAAAAGGCACGTTGTACATGTCAAAACAACAACGTCCGAGGTCTTAAATGCTATAGCGGTATCCATGTAATATATATGATCTAAGTCTATTATGTGCTTTTTGACTGCATACACTATTTCGGAACTCATGTCATATTTTTTGCATTCTTTTGCGGATAAAACACATACATATGTATACATATTTTGATTCGTTGTCTCTACTCTCGTGCTAACGTAACTTAATGAAATCCAGAAATCTGTGGATATATTTTTATGAATACTTAAATGTAATTGGAAATTAAACTAGACTAACAAGTCTTTAAACAGTAAACTAATAATGAATAAGTAAATATATATTCTTTTTTCTATTAGATGCCAATTTTTTAGGGATCACTATTATTACATACAGTGTTTCGTACTCTAGACGGCACCACCTCAGTTTTTTGTTATTATATTATCAGTAGTATAAATAATATCCCCCGGACAGTGATAATCACGAAATAATTTTATTAGTTTCCGAGAGCACGTTGCTTGCTTGCCTACGGCGTCGGGATGTTACCTAAAGAAACGTGCTAGAGGGGGTAGTTATGTATCAGTATAATCAAATGTTGATTGGATATCCTGATACATGTGACATAAAAGGATTAATTTTGATTGATCGAAAATTGAATCCAAAAATTTTCGATTTAATTTTTTTTTGTTTTTGAGCATACCTCTTACTAAACTGCAATTATAGGGCATGTTACTTTCCCAATCACGGTAAAATGCTAGCTTACTGAGACTTAATAAACAGCAAAATTGAAGAAGTCATATTAGGATTTTTTTAGAAAAAAATTCTGTTAATAAAGGTTGTTCAGAATCATTTAAATAAGCTAAACCCAAAATTGTATTAAAAACAAAAAATCTTGAAAATTCGAAAAATAATTTTACAAGTTTTGCCATGATTTTAATTGTATTAATTGAATTCGATAGAATAATAAAAACCGATGCTTATTTGCTTAAATAACAGTATTTTCAACTAAATCGTCATTAGCTCTAATATATTTTTCTATTCGTCTTCTATTATCCGTACTTGGAGAAAAATTTTTTGTTTGTAATAAAATGTTGGATTTAGCTTGTTTAAACGATTCTGAACAACTTTTATTAACAGAATTTTTTTATAAAATAATCCCTAATATGGCTTCTTCAGTTTTATTGTTTATTTTAAATTGCAGTAAGCTAGCGTTTTACAAGTAACATGCTCTAAAATTACAGGTTAGTGAAAGGTATGATCATGATATATTAAAAAATACTGGGGTGGTGCCGTCTAGAGTGAGACACACTGTATATGTTTTTACAAATTGCAAAGATGCTAGAAATGCAAATATAATACTAAAATCAATTGATAAATAGATTATGTGTCAAGATTTCTTATTCATATATTATCTACTTATTAGATCGGAATTCGAACATGCAAATAATTTAATAATGTTTTCAACACAAATGCAATGAAAGAAATACTAACTGTAAGAAAATATAAAACCTGGTATATTTAAAATACGACAGAATGAATAATCATTAAAATAGCATATTCGGCAATTTAAGACTCCGCCCTCGTGCAATTTATCCCAAACGAACGCCCAAAATCGGGTCGAAAAATATTACATTGAATGATATATCAATTTATCAATGGTTATAGGCACTTTAATAAATTGGGCATATTCGAATATCATTAATACTTTCTCAGAAAATTGAATTGAATATTCGCATATTACCTTTTAATTAATATATATGTATTTTTATGACCTTTTAACTTATCTTATTATCTAGATAGTTTTTTCCACTTGTTAGGTCAATGATAACACTTGCAATTCGAACAAAAGTCAAATTTATTCCATAATAATAATAAATAATAATAATAATGGACTAAATTTGACTTTTGTTCGAATTGCAAGTGTTATCATTGACCTAACAAGTGGAAAAAACTATCTAGATAATTACCTTTTAATATAAGAGTTAAAATTGCCTTTTTTCAAAAAAACCTTTCCTTAGGAAAGAATAGAGGGTATAATTTGCATATTTAAATTATTTGATGTATTATCACATAGAGATATAACCTAATTTCGTCAGACAGTGTATCTTCATACATTTTTGTTATTTTGTAATAAGTAAAATTATGCCATGGATATGAAAATTGGTCCATCGATGACTGAATACTAATATCAACAAGACAACGCCCTTTGCCATGCAGCTCGCCAAATTATTAAGTGGTTTTCGGACAATCAGGCACGACTGTTAAATTGGGCGCCGCAATCATCAGACCTTTCACCCGTTGGAAATTCGTGGTATATTCTAAAGGAAAGGGTCAGACAACATCAACAGACTAACTTTGCGGGAGCGATTGTCTATTTCTTCAGAAATTTTGTTTTAAACTAACTATGACCAAAAGGATAAAAGCTGTAATTGGGGCAAAACGAGAAAGCATTAAAGATGAATATTAACAATAAGACACTATAATAAACGGCACTCCGAGTTTTTTTTAGTTTTATTTGCGTTATATTAATGAATTACATTAATTAGCATTATTAGCAAAAAATATACCTTACCTCTAACATATGGCTGCAACTGTATATAACTGAAAGTAACAGTTCATTGATTTTTTAGTATTCTCAATTTTTGTTTTGTATTTTTCTTTTTATTAGTTAAAAAAGTTAGCTTATACTTATACATTTACAGGCCCAAAATGTAGTTTTGTGTTTTTTGTTATAACATCAATAAGACGAAGTAAACTAGATATCATCTGTACATATTTATAGCAGTTGAGAAAAGTATGTCAGCTACTCTCAATGGATACTTTAAATTCAAACATTAATATTTGATATTAAAAATACAGAAGAAAAATTCTATTAATTATAATAATTATATATTGAACTCTTTCTAGCATCCACCAGAACAACAGAGTAATGTTGGTGCTCCAAAATTAGAATATCCAGGACAATTATCGAAGCTATCAAATTCTGAAAAACATTTTATATCCCAGCTGTTGTTAGATATACCTAAAGATGCTGTAAGTTCAGTTATGAACCAGTAGTTGTTTATTATTTTGAATAGGGTTTTAGCTGTTGAAAAAGACTGCTCAGCAAATAATCAATTCTGACGTTATTGGACAAACAAATTATGATCTCTCGTCTATACAGTTAGCTGTTGCCGAGAAACAAATAGAACTGCCTCAATCTTGTAAAACAGCTATTCCTGTGGTTTTAAGTTTTCCAAGTAAACAGATTAATGGGTAAGGCATATATAAGTTATCGTAAGGCATGGATATGAAAACGTTTAGTACGGCTTTATGAGTTGGTTAATCTATATTTATAAGGTAGTAATGATATTGATGTTTTTAGCTATGAAGGAATTATTGACGATAGACAGGATATCGCCAAAAGACTGGTTACTGGCGAGAATCCACCAATGAGTCGTGTCTATAAACCAGAGTTTGTGACTCTAGCTCCACCATTGATGAATTGTCAGGATGAGGTAAAAATTAATAATAAAAAATTGATACTAGTTGAAATATTTATGTCTATGTTTAGTACACAGACTTCCTTATTGTAATGCTTCATTGCATTGGATGCTTCTTTTTATTCTTGTCAATGCAGGAACTAGTTTATAATCGGCATGCAGTTGTAATTATAATATAACTGGCGCCATCGAAAAACAATTTGAAATTTCGGAAAATTTCGATTTCATTTGTTTTTAGCCTGTGTGGATGAATGTAATCAATAGAAAAGAACATATTATTGCTTATGATATGACTATGTGTGTGCCTAATATGGCGGGTCAAGAAGTGCGACAATTGTTAACTAAAGCTTACAAATCTGCCTTAACCTTACAACAACAACAGCAGCTCTTAACGGAATTGGAGAATGATTCCAAGTTGGTGTATCATATAGGTTTGACTCCCTCAAAGGTGCGTATATTAGAATATGTACCTATTTAATGTATGTATATAAATAGTTTAATTATATTTTTAGTTGCCTGAATTAGTAGAAAATAATCCTATAATAGCGATTGAAGTCCTCTTAAAGTTGATGCAGTCAAAACAAATAACTGAATATTTCAGTGTTCTGGTAAACATGGAAATGTCATTACATTCCATGGAAGTAGTGAATAGACTTACCACAACAGTCGATTTGCCAACGGAATTTGTGCATTTATATATCTCGAATTGCATAACAACATGCGAAACTATCAAGGACAAATACATGCAAAACAGACTAGTGCGACTTGTATGTGTTTTTCTACAGTCTCTTATTAGAAATAAAATAATTAACGTACAGGTTAGTACTATGTAATGTTAAGATACAAATCGTAAGTAGTAGGATTATTGTTAACTGTATGTTAATGTCGATTACAGACACTTCCTTAAGCATGTTGGCAGTTTTTTAGGTAGTCCGAGCTATGAGTTGCAAATCCCGGCAAGCCTAGCCGCATGGACAGCAAAATCCATCATCGTCAAATAAAGAAATATCAACAATTAAGATATTTTTTATACGTACGCCTAAAAAATCGTTGATTTTAAAAACGGGTTTACTAGCTGTAGTTTTAAAGAACACTTGTAGATACTTTGTGTTCATTTAAGTCGGATGCTAAGTTATTAAATCTTCAAAATTCTTAATACATATTTCTCTGCAGAGCGTTTATTTTTGACGCTACGTAATGGGTTAGCTGTAATATTTTGTACGTTTTTTTTTACTTATAAGAAGCAATTATAATTATTCTCTATGCCAATCTACTATAATTTGCAGTATATTTTTTATAATATCTTATATATCTTTATATAACTTTCACTTTTTTGTTTTCGGCGAGTTGAATGTGGAATATCTACACTTTTGATATATGATTTGTTTTCAACACTGTGTATTTTTAGACAATCACTAAATTAGCCGCTGTTAGGAACTTTTTTAAAATTGCTAAGCATCTAACTGTAATTTGCTTTGATTAATATTGTCAATTTCAACAATTAAAATAAAGTGATTGTTGTTTTGATATTTTTGTATTTAAATTATAGGAGCTGTTCATAGAAGTACAAGCGTTTTGTATTGAGTTTAGCAGAATTCGGGAAGCAGCTGCTTTGTTTCGATTGCTAAAGCAACTTGAATCAGGAGAAATTGGATTACAAACTTCCCCAACGACAAGCAAAACAAAACTAGAAGGATGATGTACTTTTTGTTAGTATCTAAAGTGATTTATAATTAAATAACTTATATCTTAAGATATTTAAAATAAACTAATTATATACATTTTTTATTCTATATTCATGTTTAACAGGTGCATAATACTTTATAAAATATGAATAATACTACCTTTACTTGTACTCTATATTACAATTTGGAAGCTTTTGTTTTAATGCAGATAAAACTTTCTCTTTATTAGTTACATATGGCAGATCATAGATAACAAGTGTTTTTAAATTTTCTAAAGTACCTAAATGTAGTAATCCATCTGCTGTTATATTTCCGCACGATGATACTTGTAAATTTGTTAACGTTTTATCTATAGGTTTCAACATATTTAATGCTTCATCATATAAATATCCACAATCATGCAAAGTAACTTTTTGAATATGTTTACATCCGTTAAAGTGAGGAAATCCATAATGCATTATACTTGAGCCACTAGCATCAACTTCTTGTATGTAAAGTTTTGTACTTACAGGAGGTAACTGATTATAATCTGCTAAAAAATCTGCAACTCCTACCCATTTTACTTGTCCTCCATTTCTTAATAACCACTCAGCACAAGTTCTGTCGGCCCCAAGAAGTTTTCTACGATCGTCATCAACTTTATTGAAAATAATATTTATCCATTGCCATAACTGTCTAACATTTGTTTGTGTTTTCAAATGTCTATTGAGTGAATATAGAATAAACATAACGATAGATTGTCAAAAGTATAACCTCACTTTTTGAATGACACAGCTGCATAGCCGTTACTGTTTATACAGGGCGAACAAGGTCAAGTAAAGGGCGTCATCTAAAATTTTCAGTTGGGAACACTGAGTACATAAAATAAAATGAATAAATGAATTGTGATTTCACAAAATTCGGGAAATCCTCGTAGCATATTTCATCATTCAGAGAAGTTAGTACGTTATAAACAAAACGAGTTACAAGTTTATGACTACTGCCCAGATTATAATATAAGTACCTACCTTATAAATGAGTACGTTATACATATAAGAAAAGTATATCAAGGGAACCTAGCCGGGACCGTGAAGGTTGGCACGTTATAACCGAAAGTAGGCTATAACAGTGTACGTTATAACCGAAAGTAGGCTATAACAGTGTATAACCGAGTTATACTGCATTAGGTATTCTTCGGATCACGTTTTGAAGATAATCTACGTCAATTTGTTGCCATGCATCTCGCAAATATTCCCATAGCTGTTGGGTGTTTTGAAGTTGTTTCTGTCTAGTCTTTCGATCACGCTCATCTCACAAAAGCTCAATGGGGGATAAATCTGGACTTTGAGAAGGTCAAAGCATTAATTTTAATTCAGTTTTTGCTGCTTTGTCATTTAAAAGGTTTTTACATATTCGAGCCGTATGTTTGGGATCATCGTCTTGCTCGAACACGAAGAGCTGCCACACGGAATAGCGTGATTGAAAATTGGTGGTACAATGCGGAAAGTACCACTAATTTTCACTAAATCTCCAGTAGTTCTTCTAGCAAAGCAACCCCAAACCATAACACTACCACCTCCGTGTTTCACAGACTGTACTAAGCAGGCCTCACTAGATCGTTTCCCTGGCCGACGACGAACAAAAATTCTCCTTTTTGTGCTAAATAACTGAAATTGGGATTCGTCAGTCCATAACGCTGCCTTATATCCATGCCATATCTACATATTTTGCTTAAAAAGCAATTGACTTTTATCCATCCGGCATTGGAAATTTGCACAGTAGATGGAAAAAGGTTGTTGATAATGAGCGTGATTAATAAAAAAATTGGCCCTACTTTCCGGATTGCTTTAGTCATTCTATTTTCAATATGCATGAAATATCACCTACCGCAAAAGACACCATTAAGACAAAAATTAAAGAAATTCAAAAGTTTTATTCAAAATTTATACAAACATTTAAATTCTGAATTAATATTCATATTATATTTATTACTAAATCACATAAAAATTGGGTGCAATTGTAGAAGTAATACGTTTTTGTTGATTACGTTGTATGTCAACATAATTATTCATACAATTTACTTTTTGCGTTTAGTAATTTAAAATCTTGCGGTAGAATTTGTTAGTGATAGTTATGAAATATTTAACATCGACGAATAATAGTGTCGTCATAATAAATAATATACTTACATATAGAATAAATGATCGAATATCAACGATTATTTTAGGACCAGCATAAAGAACTATTCATTAATAATAATGCTGAAGAGTAGTCTGCAGTAACTGGAACGTCCTAGTAAAAAAATTGCAATTCGCCATTGTTATTTGAAAGGTATTCAAAATTATACTCTTTAGTTCACTTTCTAGATTTAGGATGAAAAATCTAGATATGACTTTTATTTATGGAAAGGCGCTCCTGAAACCAACACTCTGGTCTTCCAGAGGAATTTCTAAATGTGCGCTTTTGTTTAATATATTTCGTCAACTAATACTAAATCTATCAAATACGAATTGGCAAACAAATGTAAAATCGAAATAGGATTTCGTTGAAATACTACACAGTCGTACTGTCACTAGAACGTCCCAGGGCAGAATACTGGATATTAGAAATCATATTGTATTTCTTATTTTATGCCACTATTTTGCTACGCCTATAAAATAGAACGTAACAATTAGAATAGGGCAAAATAAAAAGGGATGTATGTAGGTATGTACATACATATTTTTATATATGTAATATTGACGATATGGTAAATAACACACAATGAAGCGATAAAATGTCGGTTCTATGCCTAACTACAAATCATATCTCATGTAAACTCCTCCACAGGGTATGACTCCTCACAAGAGTTTGGCATTTTAACGTAATATAACACGTTGGAATTTTCATAAGAATAATGAAATAATACATACAGACTTAAATACGCTAGGTGAGTTAATAGGATCGGAACTATCTTATTTGCACATTAGTCATAACGACACAATTTACTTCCACACATAAACAAATAGTAATTAATAAAGGAGCGATTTGCTGAAAGATGTAATATACTACAATATAAAACAC
>SMLS01069067.1:0-31724 GCA_004785975.1 Popillia japonica
ATTCAGGAATTCAGATTTGCATGGTATTGATCAGATAAGCGTAAAATATAGACAGTGGCTCACAACTTATTTAATTTTAAAACACAAGTCACAATTTATAAGAAATAAAAAGAATATCAATAAAATTCTAATGCAGATTGGTCGAAGCATATTCAGCAAACCGAATATGCACAGTAAAATTTTACAAATATGCACCGCCATGTCTTGTACAAGGCCATTAGCGATGATGCAACAAAAATGCAACTCACAGTTTATTTGATGCAAATGTAACTTTTACGTATTCAGTCCACAAGTTGCTGCGCTGTATTTGGTGGTTTTATCGTGGCGTTTGGAATTGTAGCCATGATTAACAGAAATAAAGAGTAGTTAAATGTTAGTCTATACACGACTTTAATGAAAAAGGATGGGTCGTCCTACATTTATAGAACAGCGTGAGCTGGTCTTATCATTATAAACTGGACCGGTCGATTTGGAAAATTGCTCAAATGGTCAATCGGAATGCGTGTACAGTAGAGCATATCATTAAATGTTTTGTACATGAGAATCGAGTGAAAGATAAGGGAAGAAGTGCACCAAATAAAATTTTCAATGCATCTGACGAGCGATTCATTGTCCGGAAAATCAAAACAAACCCGAAATTCTTTGCTCGAAAACTAGCTATTGATTTCAACATGAATTAGGGAAGTCATACAGTGCTGAAACCGTCCGCTGTGTGCTTTGTGAACATAATTTTAATAGGAGAGTAGCTCGTAAAAAGCCGTTCTTGAGCAAACAACATCAACAAAGCTGACTTACTTTTGCTATGAAGAAACGCGGCACTGAATTAGAGCAAGAGAATCTCAAAGTCACAGTGAAGCACCACGGGGAAGCACGATGGGTTAGGCCTGTATGACTGGATCTGATGGGGTAAATTATATTTTATTCAGGGAATAATTGATAAAAATGCGTACCTCAATATACTTAAAACAAATTTGTTGCAAAGTGCTGAAAAAATGGGCATAAGCAAGCAATTTAAGTATTATCAAGACAAGGATCGAAAGCACGAGTCGGCAATTGTGCAGTTCTGGCTAATCTAGAATTGTCTCCATTTGTTAGCAGCAGCGGCCCAGTCTCCTGACATGAATGTACTCAAAAATCTCTGGGCTACATTAGACAACAACATTCGTAAAATGTTTGAATGGAACTACATCAAATAGGCTGTGTCATACTATTTAGCAGTATTTTTTATTTCTAATTTTTATATTGTTAAATAGCACTTTTGCAAAATAAAAAAGATTTCTCGGCTAAAATATATACATTATTGGTGGATGTTACTACAATTTTGTATCGATATTCTTTTTATGATTGAAATTATTGTGGTTTATCTTTTAAATTAGGCACTGCATCAAATAACCTGTGTGTCACTGTACCCTACATATGTACATAATGTAGTTGTGTTTACATGCGTAGGTATACATTATATGAATTATCGATCAGAACTGCATGTTAATGTTAAAACGTTTATTACTGGAGGATTTAACAAAAGAAGCATGCCAATATAATATTAATTTTTTTATTACTATTTAGTTATATATAAGACTGCCATATATATTATTTAAACAATGCTTGTAATGTTTTATACATAAAATAAATACCATACGCAAATCACACCATTACTGTTTAATACGTGCAAGCTTACGGAAAATATGTTATTTCCTGTATATACATACATGTGTAACCTTTTTAAATTATAACAATTTTAAAAGAAATTATTTGGTAATTTGCCACATTTAATAAATATATCTAAGGTATGTATATATGTGTGTTACTATTTTATAGTTTAGGTTGGTTGTTATTAATTTCTTCAGCTTTTGTATGAATGAGTAACATAGTGAGATACATTGATACGTTTTTATTTGTTTTTCTACGCGAATTCGAGACACATACCTAACTTCACAATGTAGTTAAAAATTTTAATAGTCGTTTGACCTAGACTTTTGTATTGCTAATATGTATCGATTATATAAACCTAGATAAATAAGTTCTAACCGTTTCCGCGACATCAATAAAGCATTTTTTCCGTGACGCGCATGTAGCATGTATATTCCAATTGATTTAGGTTTGTTATACATAATATCATTTGTTGACGGTGATATTTATGCTACACCGACTGGTACCATTTGCGGGAAAAGCATTCGCTCTATGTGTCCTTTTCTAGTATCGGAGAGTGGTGCTCCGTGTCCTGGCCTTCCCCAAAAACTATCCCACGTAGCGAAATGCCTCCGAGATGATTTGAATTCTTCCTCTTTTATGTGCTAAAATTAAAGGTTGCTAAGCGCGCAATGCAGTATGAATGAGATATTAACCAAGACATACCTTTTTGTAGTCTACGTTATACTGCATCTGTTTAGTAAGCTCCGAAAGATGAGCCCGATTTTCTTGCTGACACTTTGTATAATAATCTCTAAAAAATAAAACATGAATTAAAATATGGGTATCAAAAGCAATAGATGATAGCTAATAAATCAATGCATTTAATAAGACGCATCAGCTCAATTATATTTCGTTAAAGAATTTTCACAACCTTAAAAAGATATCATCGATTTGATAAAGTAATATGCGAAAATAAATTTTAAAATCAATAGACACATTAATTTGACGAAATCCATTAAACATGCTACTATTCTAAACTTGTCTTTTAAAATTGTTACATCAATGCAAATTGTTCCATGGAATTACTAAAGGAATAATAAAATGTACTAAAACAAACGAGTAATAATCTCATTCAATATAACTCTATTATTATTTCAGAATAGCTTCCTTATAGCCTCAATAATTTAGGAAATTTAGGTAATAAATTTGTTGAATATTTAATCAACAAATAATTATTGAAATACTGGTATATTTTTATCGCCTGCAAAAAATTACCACACTTACAGATCTCTTTTATCCTTAGTGACGTCAGTTGTAGATAAAGGTACTAGTGGTGGATATCTTTTTTTAGCAATTACGCTAACTAAATCAACTCCATTTCCCTTACAACTTAGCAAAGGAGAGAGTCGGTATGGCTTTGTGTTTACAAAACTCTTATTGTTTTCCTTATTTTTTCGGCGATATTGCGGAAGCTTATTGGCAATTTTTTGAAAGTTGTCCGTTTCATTCTTGACCATATTGCTGTAATCTTGGTGTTCATTGTCAAGCCTATCTAAAGTTTTTACGTTAGACCAGCCCTATAATTATAAACTGTAATATTAACTACAAATAATTATATATAATACCATGGCTTTTAGAAAATCTATTCCTATTTCTTTAGGTTGCCTCCAAAGTTTACCACCAGGACCTGGTTTTCCCCAAGGCGGAGTTTTAACAAACTCAAAACAAAAGATTATCATTTAATCTGAATATTTACTTTACAACATACACGAACTTTAGTGGGTGTTAATTTCGATTAATGGTTAATAAACTACCATTATTTGCGTCTATACTTACTGAGGCTCTATCTTTCTGTAGGTCTTCCCTTTTTTCAAATTCTTGCTGTTGTTTCTTCTCGGCTACTAATTTGTCTGTAAAACAAGATAGACATCAAACAATACTAATAGCGATATAAAGTTTCTATTAAAAAGAGGAAGCACTTTAACGAAGAAATGTGTGCGACAAAAGTGAAAATATGTGGTATAATAAATTATTTGCGTGTTGAATTATTTACGACTGAGCAGTTTTCACAACTTTCTCTAATCATCTCCGTGAATATAATTACTTAACCAATGACAAATAATTCATGTTACGTTACATTGACCGTACGCACATTCAATGAACAATATTCTAAAGTCAAGTGTATCGCTTATAAACATTTTGTACCATAGTAGTTTATTACAAAAACTAATACCGCGCCGGATTAAGGGAATGCGAGACCTGAAGCAGGTCTTGAGGTTACTAAGTTTTTGAATTAACATATAAAACAAAACGTACTTTCAACAACAAGATTTTCTCGATATAATGGGACAAATTTAGAAATAACACTAGTTAAATCAATTACACGTTGAACGCTTAGTAAGCTGGGAAAATTTAGAAAATTGTGTTCCTTAACCCATAAGTTCTTTTCAAAATCTCTGTGTGTAAGATTTGTAATTACCAAAGTATTCCAACTATACCAGTTACTTCTATTCGTTTAATTAAGGCATACCGTACATATATCAAGTATAAGTATGAGAATAAATATGGAATTTTAAAATATTGACTAATTGTTTAACATTATAAGACTTTATACTGCCTAGTAGACCATTGAGACCATTTTGCCAATGGTCTTAATATGTAGTTCACTTGCATTGTTTAGTAGTCCAGCGGTAATATTCTTCACAATTTATGACTTTTGCCCCAATATTTGAAAATATGGATCGTATTACTTAGATCTAATTGGGCAAGACTTATCGTTTGTTGATGGAAGTAAAAGGGTGACAGTACTCCATATCATCTGGCAACATACTTGGTAATCAAATTTAAATAGTGAATAATATTTGATCCATTGTTGCAATTGGATAAATAAATTAAACATATTTTTTTGCATGCATATTGCGCAAATATCAGCTTTTCATTTTTCAATAATACTAAATAATCTCCTATCTGTAGCGAACCAGTTTCGCTACACTAACAATAAGATAAAAGGTTTCAATTTAGCTTGTAAAAACCTATAAAATCACTCCTGTATTTGTAAACTAAGAGAGTAGTTATCGTTTATTAATGTAAGATGCTTTCTTCATGTTTCTTCGGCAATATATTCGTCTTTCTTTCAGTCGTATAGTTTGGATTTCGTAAATTGCACCAGTAATTGTTTGCTGCCTGAACTTTGCAAATAAATGATACAAGCCACTGTAGACGCTGTTACAACGATTAGTATTTACCAATTTAAATTCATAGTTTATTTTAAGGTTGTTGGGTACAAAAAAAAACCTTTTTATTACTGATTTTTTCATGTGCAATAGAATGTAAACTTACTTCTCGTATGTTACAAGGAATAAAATAAAAGGGTAAAACGAAAAATAATGACTATAGGATGACTTACGACTTAAAAAAGTCAACATTTTATTTCAATTCCAGAGCCATTGACAATGGTCCGATGGAAGTGAGTTTAAATATTCATGTATAAGATATACATATGTCTATTGCTATTTAATCAAAAAAGAAATTATTTATGGAAATAAAAAATTTTGAAAGCCGCACAGAAAGTGAACTCAACATAACTGCTGCTTTCAAAACATTTTATTTCCATAAATAATTTTTTTGATTAAATAGCAATGTAATGCAATAGACATATATCTTATACATGAATATTTAAAATCTCACTTCCATCGGACCATTGTCAATAGCTCTGGAATTGAAATAAAATGTTGACTTTTTTAAGTCGTAAGTCATCCTATAGTCATTATTTTTCGTTTTACCCTTTTATTTTATTCTTTGTAACATACTAGAAGTATGCTTACATTCTATTGCACATGAAAAAATCAGTAATAAAAACGTTTTTTTTGTACCCAACAACCTTAAGGACAGTATATTTGCTATATCTCAACGAACTATTGATTCTTTGTTTCGTGATCTTTAAACTTGGTGGTAGTTTTAAGTTCTTCCGTGTCATCTACCATTGTTTAACTATACATATGTATATGTATGTCACGAAAAATTCATCTAGGATAATTAAATTTTTTCATTAATTGAAATATTGCTCGTCTTAGTTTAATAGTTAATATCGTATTTACACCACTATTTTAATTTTCTTTGGTGGTAATAATTCACAGAAGCTCTTCTATTTCTATCTTATGTAAACTTCTTAACTGTATCATCTAATTAGCGTTTTCGCCATCGTTACATTGGCTGTCTTGTCATAAAGTATCTTTCTATTATTGATTACTGTATTACTTCTGACTTACTCCTATATAATTGTTTTGTGGCCTAATAAAATTTACCTATCCTAGTAACTAATTTACGATCCTATTTAAACACACATGACTGTATGTTGTTTGATGTTGCAATAACTGGATTATATATTATGACGTTATTTAACTCAAGTAAGTAAAATATAAATTCAGAATCACAGGTTGGCGAAGATGTTTCAATTTATGTATTTTAGTAAATATGAGACATTCTTAGCGATAAAGCATTGTTCCTACTTTTAACTGTGTCAATTGATTTTGCATCTATTATAAAAACTTAACGGAATATCTAATAATTATAACATACAAGTAGAGAGCGTCCGTATACACTGTAAAAGTTGCTATTTCAAAAGAATGTAAGTTGAAATAAGAAGTTCAAATCTTATTTTTTTATTACAAATTTAAAAAAATGAGCAGTGTGCAATTAAAGTGACCAAACTGAAATTATATTAACTAGTTAAAAATAGTAAATATACTATATAAGCATAACGAATAATGTACTATATACCTAATTGTTTCTTATACTCCAATTGCTCTAATTTATTCTTTTTATATCGGATGGTGTTATCAATTGTATCCCGCAGATCTTTACCCCACTGAAATCGTAAAATTGGATCTTCTCTTGTTCTAATATTTTTTTTACCGCATGGGCTAGCATTAGGCGCTCCTCCACCAGGTTTACCAAGTTTTAAAGTACCCACCATTCTTTTCGACTAATATGCGACAAAACCAATTGAAATGAAAGTGGTATATTAGCGTAAGTATTGAATTTAAAAAAATGCACCTGGACTTACTTTTTGTAGTTCGTCATCTGGGAAAATTTCTTCTAATCTTAAATTTCCAATTCCTCTTGGCTTTATCGGTTTTCCCCAAGGCCAAAATCGTTGGAACATTTCGTGTATCTAGAATATAAAGCCGGTAGATATTTTTCGATTACGTGTACGCTGATTATCACTAATATGTATATTAATAAAAATTACAGTTTATATTTATTTCGATTGTTTATACTTATTTCGATTCGCAGATTTGATTCCTTTCGGTATTCATATGTACATGTTAATTGACACTCACAATCAGTGATGAAGATCGTTTCTGTCTATGTACTCTATCACTGCTATTTTATTAAAAATCAGATAAGTATAATTTTACTTGTGTAAATTATATATAAATAATTAATATATAATTATCGTATAATTCGTTACAATGAATATTTGTAAAGACATAAGATCAAAGATAAAATAATTAAAAGTCTTTATAAATATTTTTTGTAGTTTATTTTTCTGTGAAAATGTTTGATTTATACATATAAAGTGGAGTTTTCTTTATCACCGCATTTTTTGCTCTAAACTTATTTTTTATAAAACTGTTTGTGTTTTTTGCACGGAACTCTTCATTTGTTCCTTCAATTTTTACAGTCACATTTTTTTATTTTTGGTGGTGCTCGTTGCAGTGATTTCTTAGACTTGAATCTGCTTAAACGAAGTATTATACAACATTATAAATTATAAATAGTGTTCAAATTGTGTCGAATTCTAACGGCCTATGCTCATTTTCTGTCATAACGCTGCCGAAACTGCAGCTTCAATTTCCTATCTTGAATTGTCAGAATGCCTAAGCGTAAAGTTAGAACCTAACTTCCACATCTAAAATTTCTTTAATTAGGGAATATGCTTATAATTGATGGCCTTATTTCAAAATATTGCTCACAATAAATGTTGGTTGCAGGATCTTCATTGTCACTAGTTTACTTTACTGTACTTTTAATAAAACTCTGTTAAATAAAATATCAAGTGCGATATATCTGTGTAAAATTGTGTGCGTGTTTTAAAAAAGTCATAAAAATACAAATAATACGAGCGTTAGAAAAAAAGGCCATTTAATTTTTTTAGTATTAAATTTATCTTATTTTTCTGATAGTTTTTCCACTTTTTTAGGTCAATTATATCACTCCAATTCGAACAAAGATCAAATTTATTCCATCTTTTACTTCGTGTCAAATTGTAAATAAATAACTAGCCATGCCTATCAACAAATTATCTACAGACAAAGAAATTCAGTGATATATAGAATTATGTTTACAATATAGTGGCCAATTTAAGATATTTTGAAATGTAAATTTAAATCATAATAATAATGCTCCTTATATCAATGTAATTTTTGTCAAGCTCTAACAATTCTGTTCAACGACTAGGAAAAAACCTGGCAAAAAAACCTAGTCAAGAGCTTAATTTTATAAAATTCAGGCGTGATTAGGTGATTAAATTATTATAAATAATACTTAAATTTTCTATATCTGTTCTAAAATTGACCGCGTTATTTTCTTTTTTAATGTATATCATTTCATATATTAATCTTTTTCATAACTATTTTAATTTTTTTAAATCGTAACATTTTCAAAATCAAAGTTATGTCGTAATTCTTTAGAATGCTTAGACAAAGCAGTTTCCGTGGTTATGTTATCTGTAACACTGTATTGATGATTATACAGTCGTTTCTTTAAATACGGTCTAGTTTGCCCTACGTAATATTTATTACAGTCTTTGCATTGTCTGTTATTGTTTTGTGTAAACGTAATGTTTATATCTGATTTTTTAAATTCGTAGATATTTAATTTTGTCACTTAAGTCGTTAATGTATGGAATTGTGTGATATATTTTACCATTTTGTTTAGTGTCTGTGTTGTATATTTTATGTATTCGTTTTTTTATTAGTTTCTCGTAAAATTCTTTTGGATAACTATTTTTGTCCAAAATACATTTGATCTCTCTTCGAATTGGAGTGTTATAATTGACCTAAAAAAAGTAGAAAAACTATCAGGAAAATAAAATAAGTTAAAAAAGGTCATGTGACAAAATCAGAGAGCGGCAGAGGTATAATTGGTGTGATTATAAAATATTTTGATAAATTATTGAAATCAATGCTTGTGTCACTCCCTAACATTTGAACTGTGACGAATGTGGAAATGTGAAATGTGGAAAATGTATTGACGAAAATAAAGCCACGGAATAATAAAACCAATATAAACAATCCTGTTATGGAAAATGGAATGAACGCCCATCTTAGAACAATTAATCCCGTTAGCAGATTTGTCGCTAGATACAAAGCTTGTAAAAGCGACAACGTCAACATCAGTAAATATAAATGATGCAAAAGATGATTCAGACCATAGTGATGTGTATACTCTATTTTTTTATTAAGGGGAGTAAATTGAAAAAACCACATCACATTAGGCAAATTACCTAGACAGCTAATTTGATGGTAAATTTAAAGGATGGATTACAATGAACTCAAGGACTTATTTACTCTTCCATATTTGAATAAATTTGAACATACAACACATTTATAAAAAAATAAGTGCACAATAATTTTAATGTGTATTTTATTGTTTGTGTTATACATATTTCTAGTACATCAAATATATTTACATAAAATTTGTATTTCAGAAAGCTAAAATTGATGTTACATGCTATTATAAATTACAATAGAAAGAGCACTAGCTGGTCCATCAAATTACAATAATAATATTATATTTTAAATACATAATTCTAAAGTTCTTTCACAGAATCGCTATCACTCTCCATATCACTGTCGCTTGTGGCATCATTTCCAAACTAAATAATAAATGGCTCCACTACATCATCCATTAAGATGAATCCAACATTAAGTCAACTAACTTGCATATTTTACCTTCTTCTTTAATCACATTCTTCTACACATTTTGTCCACGTTTCTGAGGTTGCATTTCTAATAGCGGTTTATTTTTTACAGCTAGGTACTTAATTTTTTATTTTGGCCCAATATAATTCAATAGGTTTCAATTCACAATGGTAAGGTAGTAATCTAAGTACAATTTTATTACTCTCTTTTGCCATTTCGACTACTGCGATACATTGTAACCTTCTTTGTGCTGATTTATTATTTCCAACAACTCCAATCGCACCATTGAGGGACCAAACGGTATTTGAGTTTGAAGTAACCATTCTTGCATTTCCGCTTTTGTGTTAAATTTTTTGGTGTTTTTTCCTATTTTCTGCTATGGTAAGATGCATTATCCACTACAAAAACACTATCATCTGGTAATTTCTTCAAAATGTTGTTGCTCATTTCTATATTTTCATATTGAAGATAATAACCTTCGAGCAGTAAACTTTTATGATTAGGTTTTAAATAACTGTAAATACAAACTCTGTACTATATGAAACACTGAAATAATTAGTACCTATCCAAACTTACTTAAAATTAAGCATCTTCATTAATTTATACAAGGTTGAACGACTCATTGGAGGTATATTTTGACCTTCCCTTATTTTTTTAAAGATTTTGTTTAATGTAGGAAGTTCTCCATCCTAAAAAAGCCATATATGATTTTTCCTAACATGTATGTAATACTATCGTCAACTGCAGGTAGCAGGGCCTTTCTTCCAAGTCATTTTAATGGTGGTGAAATTACTCGTCTAGCTTTACATATATTCACCAATAATATGGGAAACACTTCTCCTCGAAGGACGAATTATTATTGTTAAGTATAAATATACATATTTATGTATATTACCTAAAGTGCTTGAAATTTGCAGTGTTATCTGTCTTTTCTTTGTAGGATTACTATTTTCTTGTATATGTTCAGTATAACTTGCTTTTCTTTTACAAATGTCCACGCCCCAAAGTAGCAGGTTTTTTTGGGGGCGATGTTGATAGTTTATTAGTATTAGGCTGTGGATCCATTTTTACAAACAAATAGTTTGAAAAAAACAAAAATACCAAATTTTGGCAGTGTAAACATGACCGGTAACAAACCAATCGTAAGCCTATATCTTGACGGGCAGTATTCAATTCACTGCCCTTTTTAAAAAACATAGTATAGCATAGTTGAAACAGAACATTACATCCTGCCTCCCATTGAGTCAGTGGATGGACAAAACTGAGTTTGTTTTGACATCGTTCTTCATGCAGCAAAACCAAAAGGAAGTGAAAAACTTTTTGTTGTACAAATAGTACAAAGAAAAAAAGTTGTCTTGAAATATGCCGTCACACTTATAGCGAAAACAGGTGATTTGTGTACTTTCCGTTAGAAAAGACATGCAAATTAACCAAATAAAATATAAATCTATGAATTACAGAGGACATTTAGTATTTTTAAATAAATCAACACATTACAAGTACAACAATGGGTTGTAGTGATCCTTCATAAGAACTACCAATTTTCATAAGTTCTTGATACAAGTAAATAAAATATACGTTTATCTGAAAAAAAGTGATGTGCTTTTCAGCCCATATAATCCAGTATGCAGATTTTATCTCCTTTGAGACACCGAGTATTTTAAAAATATCGTCTAATATTTTTTACCTTTGCACATTTTGAGGAAATTATTGATTGATCAACACTGTGTGCATAGTTTTCATATTATTGTTTCTTAATCGTCTCGGCTTTTGTTCATCCTCCCGCGTTCATACATTTCTTCCGTCGAACACCGTCGAGCACACGTCGTTAAAGCGAGTATTGGAGTAATAATTTATTATTGTTATAAAAGAGAAAGAGAAACGCTGCAATATGTATCGTGTTGGATGGTAAATTAGAATACAAATTACCCTAGTATATAAATACGTATAAAAATTGTGTTTTTTCTGAATAAAGAGCAATATATGCACCTATGTATATATCAAGTTTAAAAAATTATTCAGACCAACCGTTTCATGAGTGAAGATAAATATTACATACTGTCGAATTAGTATAAAATCTTGTTATCTAGAATAAAATTTCACTCTCTGTTAATGCTTACGTCTCGTACTGAAGAATATGTGTAGAAAGTTCTAACAATAAATTATATTTGTTCTTCAAACAATGATGTTCTGCCTGCAGCGCTATTTGATAATAGCGCAATAGCCCTACAGGCTAATATTAATGGAATAATTGATGATGAGTCTATAAAAGTCTGAAATGTTTTTACGTAGTATATTGAAGTGACTTATAAGATTGTAAGTTTCTTTTATGTACTGAGGCTCATCAATAACTAATAGTAATGACTGTTAGGAAACCTTACGAAAGCACGAACACGATCACTAATACTATATAGTAGAGACTCAATAATCCGGATCAATTAAAGCCAGGCCTAATCCGGATTAATAAAAAATCCGGACTATCGCATCTTACATTCTTAAACAAATAAATTTTAAAAGACGGTTCATTATCTATACCCACAACGTCAGAATCGACATCCTTTATGACATCTTCTACATTTTCCATACATTCATTCATCTCATCATTTGTATGAATCTCGTCATCAATTTGTGTCAGCATGTTTGAAATATCCTGATAGTCTTGCCCTATTTTCTTATTATCAAATCATCTGGGTCATAATTTGGTAAATTCCCCGATAAAAGTTTGTCAAACACTTATTGTCTTGAATTATGTAGTAAACAAACTGCATCCAAAAGATTGATATACTTAATGCATCTACAGACATCATATTCGTCCTCGAGTAATGAAATTTGATACCACTTTGATCCATCAGTTGTGTCAAACCTATACAGTTTGGGAGTAAAAACAAAGTGAATATTTTTTCATTTTGACTTATCAATTTCTCTTCGGAGCAGTAACGTGGTATATTGTCAATGAACAGTAAGGCTTTTTCAGCTAAATAGTTTCACAATGAGTTCTCTTGTTTGCAAAACAAATTGTTTAACCAATCCTTACAAGGAGCAGAAGTCGTCCATGCATTACTAGTAGAGACGTACTATCTGTCCAAAAAAAATGTTCTGGGGCGAGCAGGGAGAGATTTATCCCTTGCCGACGATTAGTCTGGGCGACTGTATAACGATAATCCTTAGGCACGTGTTAAAATAACGTACCCAAGTAATGAAGTATACGTCATGCACGTATAAAATTGTTCGATTTTCTACATTGTCTTTCGTGGTAATAGTATAGTACGGTGTTATATATAGTTTTATTTTTAATCTTTAGGAAACGATATTTTTAATTTAATGATTATACTTTCAAATTTCTATCAGAAATATGAATATTTAAGTTTGAGGAGATCTGTTTCAAATTTTAATTGAATAGTGAATGTATTTTTATTATAAAGTTATGAAAAATAAATATATTAATAATACAAACGTATTATTTTCTGTCTGGCTGGAAATTACTTCAAGGACTATAATGAAGGGTGTGTAAATCAATCAATCAATCAATAATGAAGGACAGAACTTCTAAAGAAAATGAAGGAGAATAAAAGAATAAAAAATTTCTATAGATTAAAAAACAGAAAAAAGAAACTAATATTTCAGAAACA
The DNA here is from genome assembly GCA_004785975.1 of Popillia japonica. NCBI lineage: Eukaryota > Metazoa > Arthropoda > Insecta > Coleoptera > Scarabaeidae > Popillia > Popillia japonica. The sequence goes on from SMLS01069067.1 coordinate 13,190, forward strand.
AAAATTAAATATTACAAAATCAAAAATTAACTATACAAATATTAGTTAAATAACAAACACAGTGTATCGACGAACGCTCTTAACCTTTAAACGCTACAGTGCGGTCTCTCAGACCGCAGCGTATAAAACTAATAATAACTCTTTTAATTCAAGGGATATGAGGGTAGGTTGTCGTATACATCTTCCTTATTGACTATATGTGGTACCACAGACGTTTGAATTAATAATAAATAAACAATAGATTTATTTTGTAAATATTAGTTTAGTGTGCGGTCTGCGAGACCTCTGTGTAATCTATACGTTAGTATATTATTAGTAGAGTGCACACACAATATATGTGCAAAATATGTCAGCGCCCTATATGTTTGCAATGCTCGAAAAAGGTTTGTAAAGAGTGTTGTGAAAAGGAAGATATATACTTTTCTAGAGTTGCTGTTAGTTGCTTTTATTATATAGTTTATTTTCTTATACGCATATTGTAAATATATATTTTGGAATAAAAAATATAATTTCAAATTTATGTATGTGATGTTAATTACTTCTATGCAATATTATATAACATTAAAATGTGGCAAAACAGTAATTTGATTGAAGAATATAGGAAAAAACGTTTTCCGCAGTAAAATTTATTGGCGGTCTGACAGACCGTACCGTAGTCCTTACGTACAATTTTTAGACTGTAGCGTTTAAAGGTTAAAATAAAATAAAATAACTATCGTACCCCACATAAGAAAACAACATAATAATAATTTCTATCCACCCTCTCACTGTCGAGAATAGGTGTATTCTTTCGTACTGAACGAAGTGAATATATTCACTTATGGTGAATATGTTCAATTTGACGATGTTCTTTCGAAGTCGTTCAGTTCCCCCACCTTTCCCTAAATAACTGATTGCATTCACTTTAGGCGCTTTCGTTTTATACCCGCTTTACTTCAGTTATGACGTCAAGAGAAGCACCTCGGAAATGCAAGTATCAAACATAAAACGAACGTTGCGCTTCTGCGTATCAGTATAACTGAGATTCTAACATCCTACTTCACATTCATCTGAAGCGCTTCAGTCAAGTGCATCATAGAACTGCGTTTCCATATCACCAAATATTTAAAAAGAACGCGAAAGGTAACTGAAGCGAAGCATAACTTTGGAAGCGCATGTAAAACGAAAGCCCCTAGTGATCTTACAATTTCGTTAGATCACAACAATCACATTTATATTTGCATTTTGCCGCCTATAATCCTATCCTCAAACAACAAGAGAAACTAAATTAAAAATATGTCGAAAGAAGTAATTGTGTATTTATACGATCCCGAAGACGACAAGAGTTATTCCATTTTATTTCCAGTAAATTTTATCAAATTTTACGACATAATTTTTATTTTGAAAAAGTTAAGATTTTAAAAAAGGAAAATAGAAGAGATTAATATATGAACTGATACACATACATTAAAAAGGAAAATAACGCGGTCAATTTTAGAAGAGATATTGAAAATTTAAGTATATTATTTATAATAATTTAATCACCTAATCACGCCTGAACTTTATCAAATTAAGCTCTTGACTAGGTTTTTTGCCATGTTTTTCGTAGTACTTGAACAGAATTTTTAGAGCATGACAAAAAATATAGTGATATAAGGATTTTTATGATTATAAAGTTACATTTAAAAAATATCTTAATTTGTCCACGATATTGTAAACATACAATAAATAAAAATTTTGTCCACATAAACATAACCGTCACTTATAGTCGGCAATTTTTTTATATTTGCGCAAAGGCGGTAGAATGCAAGTGATTGAGGCCGTTCTTTCGATCTACATTTGATCAGTATAAGTGATTTGAATATAACAATCACTTTCAATACGTTCATATATATGTATATAATATATATATGTATATAATATATATATGTATATAATATATATATGTATATAATATATATATGTATATAATATATGTATTCACTTCGTTCAGTACAAAATAGTACGAAAGAATACACCTAATGTCTCCCTCTTCTTCCCTCTCCAGGTTTCGGCTCGCTCAGAGAAATACTACTCTGTTTAAATATAACCCGAATTATCTAATAGAAACGAAATAATATACTGCAATGAAATAATCTCTTTCTTCTAAGTATCCGTTCCATATTTAATTGTTGTCGCTTATCTGTAAGTATAGCCGCCTTAGGGTTTGTTTACAATACGTACTGTTGACCAATTTATTGTTGTATATTCTTTTCATTCAAAGTTGGTACGGGGACAAACTTTTATGGCTTTTCGATTCAATACATTTTGGACAGATAGTACATATTCCACAGGTCAAGTTTTGTTCTTAAATGCCCTTGGATTCTTTGCTGTATCAATAGGATTTTCTGTTAAGTTTACTTTGTATTTTTGTTTCGTTTTCGCCTTGATAATGACAGCTTTGCAGTTAAAACGCGTTGACAATTATCAAAGTGTTTAGTGTTTTTGTAGGTGACAGTGAGTTGGTTTTACTTCGACACCAAAAGATTCAGTGAATGTTTTCAAGATACATTTTGGTATGAATGCAATGTGTAGTATTAGCAAATCTTTATTTGTTTGTTTCGTTTCACAAAATTTTGATATTGGAGCTATACAAAAATACAGTAGATTAACGAAAGAGCAAAGTGGGCCGTAGATGGAGTAAACCTTCAAGACATAGATAGAGTTCAACTTTTATGTATTTTGCGACTATATTGGAAATTGTGATATATATGATGATGATAATTTTAGTGTTTCAGTGTTGTCTTTCTAATATAAAATCACACTAGATAAAAAGGAACTAAGTCTATCTAGCAAATAGTTTAACTAAACTATCGATACAGCTTGCTTTCAATGTGGCGTAGTTCTACAGTAGAACAGATAACATAATTGATGGGAAAATACCAGTTTTGTTCAACGAAAATTACGCCTTTAAGGCAAATCAGCTATTTCTATATGGGCAGCTTGAATTTTTGGTTGTATTACATACGTGATTGTAATAGTAGTTATAGTAGTTTTGGGTTTTACCAACAAGATTAACTATGCATATAATGCTGGATATAATTGACGAGCACACCCTTCATAATATGAACCCGTTAAGATACATCCACAAAATTTGCGAGTCAAGGTTTCTTATAGACGAGTTATGCAGCGAGTTTCGACTTTTGCTATCGTCGGATTGTTTACTAGGCGGCTCCGATGGGTGGAAACTGCCGTCGCTATGTAGACCGACGGGGGTGGGAAAGAACCGCTCGTTCTTGCGCTCCTTTCACACGCTACGGATTCGTCCCTACGGAGGATTTGCCGTACGGCAGATTGTCCGTACGGAGGTAATTGCTATCCCTTTCACACGAGACGGTCGCCGCACTCATTTTCAATCGTGTTGTGGTGGACGTATAAACTGTATTAATGGTGCGAAATCAAATTATTGTATTATGGTTACTCCACCGTCGAAGGAAGACAAAAAGGAGAAATCGGACCAATTGGATCCATCCTATTAACCAAAGGAGAAATGATGTGGAGATGTTTGTTACATTATTCGAGGAATTGCGAAATGATGACGTAAAATTCTTCAATTACTTCCGCATGTCAATAGCATCATTTGACGAACTACATGAACGGCTGAAAAATGTGATTCAACGAGAAAATTCAAAAATGCGAAATTGTATTCAACCCACGGAAATACTAGCTGTTACTTTGAGGTTAGTGTTAAAAGCTCTCTACATAGTTTGCAACTTTTGCAGCTTTTAGACTGCATAAGCATTTGTTGCGCCCATTTGGGGGTACATACCTAACAGTTGAGAAGAAAGTGTTCAACTATCGGTTATGTCGAGCCAGAAGATATGTTGAATGTGCTTTTGGAATACTTACTAATAAATGGCGAATATTTCATCGGGCTCTCAATGTACAACCAAATTTTGCAACCAATATAATAAAAGCGTGTGTTGTACTTCATAACTACACTAGAGACAGGGATGGGTACATAGTTGAGGATACTACATCGATCGTAGGGCTTGAGGACATTACTGGAGAACCCAGAACCCGAGGAGGTCTATCTGCTAACAGTGTCAAGAAAATAATGTGCGCATATTTCACCTCAAGTGCTGGGAGTGTACCCTGGAAAGTGGCAAAAATATAAGTTTCAATAAGGGTTTCAAGAAATCTATTACCCGTAATAGTTCAATCTTACATATTTTAGTGCTGGTATTTTGTTCTCGCATTACCTTGCATTTCAAAATTTAATGTAGTTTTTATTTGTAGCTTTAAATAAAAAACCTTGCACTTCTTGCCAAATGCATTTTTTCTTCACGTTTTCACGTTCCTCAAATTCGCTGTTTAGTTCAATACAGACTTCATTCCATGTGTTTCTGGTTAATTTTATCTAAGGTTTTATCCCAAAGGACAGGTCTAGCTTCGACCAACGTAATGAGAACCTCGCTATCAATATTAATATTACTCACACTAATTTCAAAGAAAACTCGAAAGACAAAAAGATTTAAAAAGGAAAACAACCTCACTGAGTGGCTCCGTACGGCCGACTGTCCGTTGCGTGTGAAGGCACGCATTAAGTAACGTAGGCTACTACATATGTTCTCGGAAACGGCACGGCAGCCGTCTGTTGCAGTGGCAGTGGACGGCAGCTCGACGGTAATTTTATCGCACGGCGACTCGTCCGTATCATGTGAAAGATACAATGCAAATGCTTACGCCACTAATGGAATGTCTCCGTACGGCAGATCCTCCGTACGGACGAATCCGTAGCGTGTGAAAGGAGCGGTAGAAAACGAATTATATCTAGTCGAATTTCATGTTCCACTTTCTGCGGAAATGTTGCTAATTTGTTTACATTAAATAGAACCTCCTATATGCTTTTATATTTTAAGAAAGGTACTTAATTAGGAATTGCGGAGATCGGTGAAACACATTGGAAATCAGTTTGGATATATTGACATATCTTACTATAAGTCATATAACAATTTTGCACCAAGAGATTCCTTTTTCTTTACTTCTTAAAAAATATAAAAATATTCAGAATATTAGCTTAGATGCAGAAATTAAACTTGTAATACTTCCGGTAAGATTACAACTCCCACTATTTCCTTAGACCCAAGGTATTTGCAGAAATATGCTAAATAATTATTTTTCCATTGGAAAATGTTGTTATTGCCATCATTATTACATCCATTGAAACTCAATAGAGCATGTGTGTGTGTATCGTTGATTTCACATGATTTTTGGTGACAGAAAGAATGGGGTAGGTATGTATGTAACTCATGTATTACTGTGACTAAAAGCTTTGTTGATTTTTTCATATAGGAAACATCGTCGGAAGAAGACAATTTTGGACCTCATGGTATATAATTTTTCTAGCCCTTCTGTAAACTAATTCGTAGTTTTTTGTGAACGTAATAACATTTTGGGAAGATCACATAACTACATGGGTTTTTGTAACGAGGGTTTCATAACAGAAAAGATTAATGAAATGAAATTTGGGCAAGTTTTGAATGACAAGCTCATAACACTCTCATTGTATGTTCTTCTATTGTAAAATTCTAACATATTAAATAAAAATATGAAATGGTGCAAATTAAAAATCTCAGTATTTAATTCATCCAGAAGTTTGACATTTTACATTGATTTTATTAATTTATTTATATCAAGAAAACAATTATTTAAAGGAAATTAATTAACTTAAACGTATAAACTGCAATTTTCAATGATGCTACTCACTTCTCTCTGTTCCTGTAATCGTTTCAAACGTGTTCTCTCCTTTTCTTGATTCCATATTTTTAATTGATGTTGAAAATTCGATTCTATTGTTCTTTTATCGAATATTTTTTTGTTAATGCAATCATTCATTGCTTACCACGAAACGACTACGCTTTTACCCCCTACGTTTTACACGAAAGACTACTACAATTCGACTAAAATCCAAACTGAAAACGGGGTTAATGTTACAAATATACATATGTATATCTCTTCGTGTGTTCGCAGATGGCACGCTTTGTTTTGTGATTTGATTGCTAGCGGTGCTGTGACATGCACCAAGTGGCGACGTCTGCGTTTCCCCTGAGCTTTCCGTAACTTGTTCATTCTTCGCGACGTCGCTCGATATAAAGAATTGCCAGTAAATGCCATAAATTAACATTGTTGTCAATGTCATCGTCTCAGAGGAACACGTGTAATGTATTTTAGTTGATTGATATTATGGTGACAAAAAAACACGTTCGAAAATTAAATCCGTAAACTAGTCTAAATATCTAAATCTAAAAATAAATTTTGAAAAATCATTAATTTACAGGACTTTTAAAATATACAGTAAATACCACGATATGTAAGGACACATTCGGAGTGACAGTTCTACTTTCGTTAAAAAATAATCAACTTAATGTTGATGCTTTTCTTATAAACTAGACGAGAATTTATTGTCAATAGAGAAGCGCAGATTATAGCGGACACACCAATACCCGTCATATCTCGAGCTTACAACAGCCTTATTCTGCCGAGGAAAGACCCAATTCGTTCCAGTGAAACAAGCTGAGTGAGACGTAACTAGCGATCTTGCAGTAAAGATAACGCACCCAACGAACAAACACAAAACGTCGCTACCCGTGTTCTGTCGTTTCGACCGGATTCGGTTCAAAGGAACTATTCCGCACGTGGAACTAAACGGAACGAGTTCGCTGGTTTGGACCGATATCGTTCCGAGTCCGGTTCTAATTGAATGTTGTCCGTTGGCATTCGATATACATACATATGTATGTACGTTCGTAATGCAGGATCGTTCGTTTCGTTCCTTCGGAACGATTGGAACAATATTTATTTTGTATTCCGGCAACATCAGCACTACGCACTACATACATACATAGTTCCTTTATATCAATTCTAATCGGAACGATACTGATATGTATGTATGAATATACGGCAACGATTGTATGTGCTAATATATGATTTATTCCAAAGGAACGAGTCCGATAGTCTCGTTCCTTTGATAAAATGGAACGAAACGGGACGAGTCCGCAAAAGGAACTAGACTGCCCAACACTACTACCCGTGGAGTAACTAGGTCATCAAAACGAAGAACGAAGAATATCGCGCTATTTAGCGAAGATAAATTGTCAATATCAACAAACTTTTTATATAAAACGAGGGCGATTGTACAGGGCTGATTTACTGTTGCGTTTCTTAATATCGTGGCACAAAGTTTTTCTATACCCAGTCACAAAGGTCTTCTCAGGCTGATTACTTTGCACGTAAAAGCACATTTAACTCGACGAGACAGCTTGGTATATTTTACTAGTGCGGTTGAATTCGAAAATTTCAAAATTCGAAATTTCGGGTTTCAGTAAACTCGAAATTCGCATATTCTAAAATCGAATTTAAAAACCGAAATTCGAGCGGTAAATAAAAAATGTGAAAGATTACCGAAATCAAATAGGAAACAAATTCACAATTCTAAATTGTGTGATAATGGTTTAGGCGAAATAAAAGTCTTAGTAAAGGGTAACGGTTCTATCCCCACATAACGTTGTTGTTGCCATTGTAAATGGTTTCAAAACAGCAACCATTGCTTCTAATTCAACCCATTGATTCTCGGTTGTTTCCATAGCTGCTGCGGTTTTTACCGATGTTGCTGTTCTGTTAGAACAGCTGTTATGCTTGAACGCTGTTCTAAGAGTCTAACCATCATGTAGAAAAGGGAATTCTACCTAGTCTTATACGAGTGAATTAAATTATACTTCGTTACATTAAAGTTAACTTGCTTTTGATGTAGTGCCGTTGTGGCTCTAGCAGAATGTTTAAATGAGTTACAACTTGGCTGCATTTGGCTATTGGATCAACTATTCTCGGTGATTTCAGGGCCTTATTAACTGATAATTGTAATGTATGTGCAAAATGTGTACATATTGTCATAGCAACAGCATTTGTTTTGTTTAATGCTTTGTCATGCACAATAGCGATACCTTTATTTTGCAAATTCCAGGTTGCCATTAACGATTGCAGAACTTCGTGCACATTTGATGCTGTATGTCTTTCCGACATAGCGCAGTTTTTAAGGCATACGGATTTCATCTCCCTATTCTATTTAATATACATACAGGTGGCCATTCGAAAACGAAACGGCATTGATTTTGGGCATTTCACGTCATATAAAAATAAAATGCTGACACGTCAAGTTTGTTCTTGAGGGGGGACATTTATTAGGCGTACAAGCAAACCCTCATCTGCAATCCCTTAGGTAGGGTGGAACTGATCCCAAAAATGTTAAATGTAAATAGGGTTGAGTTGTATCTCGATTGAAAAGTCTTTCGATTCTCTTTACAATGATACCTAGTTTATGGCATTACATTTCATTATGATGCTCAAACATTAACTTTTATTTCTGTTATTAGGAGAAACGATTTACAGTATCAAACAGATTACAAACTTACATGTAAATCCACAATTACTACCACGAGCTCCGGATGCGCGTTTTTGTGCGACAGCAAAACTCAGCCTCGAAGAGCCTCGACGTCTAAAATTTTCCGTCGACGATCATAAACAATCATTGTCTGATAGACTTTGGATTTTCTGTACTTAATGCGGGTGTAGTAAAAGAGTTTCTTCGCAGATTAAAATTATGTCCATGTACTCAGTATTCGTATACCTTGCCATAATGTACATATAAGACAAAGAATGTCTGTGAATGACTCAACGTTCTCGCCTCTGTTGCTCATCCATTTATGCGTTGCGCTCGAACAACAGGGCCGGGCTGATATCGAAAAATATTATTTTCTCGTTACGGCGTAGACATTCATTATTCATTTTTTGGAATTTAGGTTTCCATGCCATTAGCTTTAACCTCTTTTATTTTCATAGACTATTCAGTAGACACACTGTATATTCGGTTATTAAATAATATTTAATAATTGTAATTTACGTTTAAGTATTTTTCTGGTATTCTCTGCTTTGATTTCGATGGAAGATTGCTAAGTGTTCCTTTATATAGCAGATGATTATGTTGAAGATGTAAATTGACGAAGTTGTTAGTAATCTATTTTTGTTTGAAAATATATCTGCATGAATCATAATGGCGTATTCTATGCATATTTCTAACTGCTCTTTTCTCTATAAGGAATATCCTTTGCGCAGATGTTGAACTACCCCAACAAATTATTAGATTTACTTATTTATTTATTTATTTATAAATTGATCGTAGTAAAATACCATTTTCGTCAGTGTGTGTAAACGTTTGAGTGCATAGCACAAATTGCCAATAGTTTTCGTGATGAGATCTATGTTGGTTCTCATATTTAATGCTTAATTTAACATTATAGGTACCTAATAATTTAGTCAAAGACACCTTTTCAATGGTTTTCCCATCAAGCTTCACCAATTCACATTCCTCCAAATTAGCGGTTAGAGTGGTAAACCGGTCTGTTTTAGTTTTATTTAGGTTCATGTTAAGATTATTATTGTTAAACCAGGTGGACAAAACATGCATTTGTTAAGTGCAAAATCAGCTTAACTCCTGGCCATCTGTTTTGCTGTATATGTACAATATGTAAATATCATCAGCTTATAGTAAGTATCTATTATCTTGAACTGTGATTGTTATATCATTAATATAAATAATAAACAATAAAGGTCCTAAACAAGAGCCTTGTGGGATTCCAGTTTAAAGCGGGATCTTTTCTGACATCGTTTTGTTTATGTGTACCAGTTTTCAGTGTGTAACATATGATAGCAGCCAACTCTTACAATTTCCTCTTATTCCTAAATACAGGGGGTATTTGAAATAAAAGTAAGAAATATTAAGAATGGTAAGATATAATTATGTAGAATATAAATCCCAAAAATGTTTGTTCAATTACGATGCGAATGCCAAAATTAAAATCTCCCTTATAAATTGTAATATGCGCCGCCTATGATCACAACGATTGAAAATCATTTAACTTTAGTAAAAGTAAAACTATTGTTGTGAAATAAAGATAGTTTCTTAGTTGCATTTTTTGTAATCGTAGTCTTATTTTCCTTTTTATCAAAGCATTGTTGGTTCCATGTCTGCAACATCTATGTACATACATTCGACATTCGAAACAGACTCACACTGATTGTGCGTTGCACACCTGTTAACTATCGCCTGGATATATTTGTTAAAACAGTGGCGCGACGAATATTTTATAAATATCTTTGTCATTTTTTTCTTGCGCCTGGGAAGAAATTTGCGCATAACATTTTAGATTTAAGTTTAATAAAATAATATCTTTCCAGTTTTCATAGTGTTTACTTTTATTTTAAATACACCCTGTATACTAGTTTGATTTAAAGTACTTTGGCATCAATTTAACAATCTCCGTCTAGAAATTAATGTTGACAAAACCAAACTCAACTTGATTGATAGAAGTAATGCAGTATGGTTACACAACATCTTCCCTTTATATACATATTTAAGATCTCTAATAACAAGCACTGGGGACTGTGAAGCGGGAATAAAAAGGCGTATAGCAGTGTCATGGGTGGCTTTGATGAGTCTGAGAAAGATATGCGCAGAGATGATTTCTGGTGTTCTCTTCATATTCTATCCATATTTCTATACGGATCTGAGTCATGGACCATCAAGGGCGGTGTTAGACGCCGTATAGCTACATTTGAGATATGGTGCTGGAGGAGGATTCTGCGCATCCCATGGACAACATGAAGAACGAATTAGTCAATCCTGAATGAATTCGACATAACGGACCGATTATCCACCAGTTGCCGTAGAAGTACTTACTTTGGACATATCACACACAGAGGCGAAGATAACCTCGCAAAACTTATAGTACGGGGCAATGTAGAAGGCCGAAGACCCAGAACCCGAGTGCCATCAAGATGGCTACAACAAATAGAAAACGTTACAGTTCATGCATTTCAATTAAATTTCGGAGAGGCGGAAGATCTTTAACGATAGAAGACCAAAATTACCAGCTGTACATAACCATAATATCACGCTCACTCTTTAGACATGAAGAGACGACGACGAAGAAGAGATCAATTCTATCGAGAGCGTCAGTAATATTTACATCATCAATATTTATTATAATATATATAGAGTTTTTTAGTATGCATGCATCATAAACCAATCAAAACACACCCATAAGCGTGCATAATCGGGCCTTTATCGCACGGCGTGCGTATAAAGGTTGCTTGGTAACAGCCAATCCCAAGCGTTTAATAGTCCAGTGAAATGTCAGGAAATGTCAAATAACATATAAGTACATGTCACTCAATAATATGTATTGGAAGTATTGATTATTGATTTGAATTATTATTTGGACTTTGCCGGTATTAAACTTAATTCAGCTTCAGCAGCTAGTTTTTGAATTTCTGTCGACATAATTAATACAACAACGATTTTTAATAATCAAGTGAAATGTCAAATGACATAATATAGAGACACATCTCACTCGATAAAATGTATTGAAATTATTGATTTGATTTCTTTTTTGTACAAAAATCGTCCCCATAATCTTGAACAATTGGAAGAGAGAATAGTTCAAGAAGCCAATCGCTTCACTCCAGAACAAATACAAAATTCAATAAGAAATTTTACTGACCGTTTACATTTTTGTCAAATTGTAAATGGAGAGCATTTTGAACAATTATTGTAATCGCAACCTGAATAGACAGGTATCTTAATTTTTCTGTATCAGGACACTTTTTTAATTTTTTAACTGTTTTCTTGTGAATAAAAATAAACATCTTAATACTTCCTGAACGTAGTTTTTTATTTTGCATTCAAAAGTGTTAAAAAAATCTGGGCGTTCCGTTTAAAAAAAAAAGTTGGACGTATTGCCGATTAAACCGGAAGTGAAAAAAATATAAACTGTATTGCATAAACTGCATTTATATTAACTATACCCCCATACCAAATTTCAGAAATCATAATTTTCAAATAACAAAGTTATTCGACCGTTCCGGGACTTTTTACTAACGCTGTATACAACGTTTATTGGCATAAAAAATTCAATATAGACTATACGTGACGATTCTTACAGTAAACAATATACATGTGTACGTATAGTCACCCAAAAGAAGTTGTAGAACGATTTACATATAATCGCTATGTAAATCGTTCTACAACTTCTTTTGGGTGACTGTACAATAACATAACAAAAACATAGCTAAATTAATCCACTACCACACAAATAAAACAAAACAAATCAAAGCAAATGACCGGAATCCAAACATATGCCAAGCACGAAATCAAATACCTCCCCCTCCACTCTCAATCACTCTATCCTCCTGCTCCTGCACAGCACACTACTAGCACCTACATATGTATACTCACCACACAAATCATCTTTCGCCCAGCCATTCAAACATCTCCAATCATTCCTTCTTAGCCATCCCATCATCTTCCGGCCCTCCCCGTTTACCACCTTATCTTTGGATTCCCCCGCGACTTGGTTTCCCAACTCATCAATGTAGGGATCTCCCATGATTCCAGTCCTCGCATTCCAATGGCCTCCAATTATAACTTTTCTATCTCCATTCGCTCCCCCCGTGGTCTCTACAATCCCCCTAATATCTCGTTCATATTACCGTTGATATAAATGCACCATATATCCAGTTCCACTTGCCCACATTTTATTATCGTACCTACGCTCTTCCTCTTTCTTTTTCCCTTTTCGCTCACTGCTTCTTCCATTTGAACACTTTTGGGAGCAAATTCTCACCTTTCTTCCATTCATCTTCTTGCATCCATGTTTCAACCGGTCCCACTACATCAAACGCTTCCATGTATGCCGTTACGTCTTCCTTGTACCTCCCCCTCCGCCCCCCTTCAACTTATTCGTCAGCCCCGCCACATTCCAAAACATCATTTTTATTTTGCCCGTGCCGATTTCATTTTTCTTCCTCCCGTCCTTCAAACTTTCTTTAACGCCTAATCGTTTTTTTCATTCTCTTCTGTTCCTATATCTACGCCGCATCTCATCCATTTACCCTCCACGCTAATCTTCTGGTACCCCACTCTCACCTGCTTTCCCCTGTTTCTTTCCGCCGTTGCCACTTCAATAAGCCTGCCCTGGATCTCCCTCTACCTTTTCGTCAGATCATCGTCTATATATACTCTTTTTCCTTTCAATTTCTGTTTATTACTCATTATTAGCCGTTTTTCTTCCCAGTTACCAACTGTTGCAACTACCATTCCTCTTCCTTTTTTTCCACCTACCCTATACATCGATTGTATCTGTGCCTGTACTCCCAATTCCGCTTGTATAAATCTTTGACAGTCTACGTTGCTTCTTATCTTCTCTGTGCCCTCCCCTTTAATTACCAGATTGTTCCTTCTTTCCCTCTTCTGCAAGCTCCATAACTCATCCTCGAGTTTTTCTATTTTCTCTCCCATTACCTTTTTTTCTTTTTTCCATTCTTCCCTCTCCTTTGCGTACATGCGCTTCCATTCCTGCATCTCTTCTCTCATACCAGAAATCTCTTTTCTCATTAGCGCATTCTCCTTTCTTAACCCTTGCAACTCCTCATTACCCTTTCTAATAGTTGAGATTCTCCACTATCCTCGCTTCTACCATGCGCCTGGTTTCTCACCGGGGATCGCTCTAGCCGTTTTGACGGAGCGGACGGCTCGGAGTCCATTACCAAATTTTAGCTACCGAAGATAGGTCTTATTCTTGTTTTCTAGTAAAAAATCTTTTTCTACAAACACCGTTAAAAGTTGACATTTTGACACGGCTAACTTCACTTAAAAATGCGATTTTATAGCGTAACGTGTTAAAAAGGCCACTTTTAACACTAGTGTTAAAAGTAAATGACAGTTTATCAAAAATGACAAGAGAAAATTCCGTACATATCAAATGATTTTTATTACAATGAAAATTACATATTCTTTTGTAGATTTTGAGGGCAACAAATCTAATGTCGCTTTATCAGCGGCTTCAATTATTGCACTCGGTATTACTTCATTTTCTTTATTAATACACGAACTCATCGTTTGTACAAATTATGAATTTGACGTAATTAACGGTTACCTCCAGTTGTGTCAAAACGTATTTATGAGCTGTCAAATTTGGTCAGTGGCGTTTCATTATATTTTATAATAAAAATTGTGTTTGTAGAAAAAATATTGTACGATACACGTGTTAAAAATGCTATTTTATTTCACTCGCCCAAACTTTTACTCGTGAAATAGAATCACTTTTAACACTTGTATCGTAAATAATTATGTCTAGCAGATTATATTGATGATATTGATGTCCCTTATGTAATGTTTTACAAATGGATAATTGTTTACAGCTAATGAACTATCATCTATCAATCTATTGAAAGTAAAGTATTTGTTTAATTAGTTCTTCTGCAATAGCTTGTTTACTATTATATTTGTATTCTAACTACAAACTTGAGACAATAAAAAATACTATAATACTATGTTTATTATTTATTATTATTATATTGGGTTATATTGAATAAAGAAAAATAAGTAAATCACGACTATTTTCTCATTTTTCGTTTTGTGTAATTGTAAGAATAATCAGCTGATTGTTAAAACGATCTAAGTGAAATTCTTTTTTGTGTATTCTTACATTTTTTCTACATAGATCTCTTCAAACTATTTAAATTTAAAAGTAAAGTCTAGTGAAATTAATGCTGCGTCATCTAGAGTTGAATAATAAAAGCATGTACCTATCCCTAGCACCATCCAATACAGAGAGCGCATCGGCGTCAGTGATTCGACGCTTCACTCAAGCGATGGCGCAAATAGTTATGATACTTTATTGCTTTTTGAAAGGATATAGAACGGGTGCATGTCCCCAGCCCCGCCACCCCCACATTCCGAAAATTTGACTATGCTATCATTTTGTGCTTATTTTGTACCGTTTTGTGCCGCAAAAAGAAAATTTTGTGCTTTCATATTAACCGAGATATAGCACTTTCTTTTTGGTGAAGCCAGGGACATGACAGCCCCGCCACCCCCGCATTTCAAGATTTTGAGTACGCTATAATTTTGTGCTCATTTTGTGCCGTTTTGTGCCGCAAAAAGAAAATTTTGTGCTTTCATATTAACCGAGATATAGGACTTTCTTTTTGGCGGGGCCAGGGACATGCCAGCACCGCAACCCCCGCATTTCAAGATTTTGAGTACCTATGCTATAATTTTGTGCTCATTTTGTGCCGTTTTGTGCCGCAAAAAGAAAAATTTTGTGCTTTCATATTAACGGAGATATAGGACTTTCTTTTTGGTGGGGCCAGGGACATGCTAGCCCTGCCAGCTCCACCAGCCCGCATTTTGAAGTTTTGAGTATGCTATAATTTTGTGCTGGTTTTGTGCCGTTTTGTGCTGCAAAAAGAAAATTTTGTGCTTTCATATTAACCGAGTTATAGCGATTTTAAAATCCGGACCTGCCATGCCGCCAGCCCCGCCACCTCCACATTTAAAATTCCGCGCACGTTATCTTTTTGTGCTTATTTTGTGCCGTTTTGTGCTGCAAAAAAAATTGTGATTTCAAATTAATCGAGTTATGGCGATTTCAAAATCCGGACCTGCCATGTCGCCAGCCCCGCCACCTCCACATTTTGAAATTCCGCGCACGCTATCTTTTTGTGCTTATTTTGTGCCGTTTTGTGCTGCAAAAAGAAAATTTTGTGATTTCATATTAGCCGAGTTATAGCGATTTCAAAATCCGGACCTGCCATGTCGGCAGCCCAGCCACCTCGACATTTCGAAATTTCGTGCACGCTATCTTTTTGTACTTATTTTGTGCCGTTTGGTACAGCAAAATTAATTTTGATATTAGCAAAATATAGAGATTTTATAATAGATACAGTTCTCAGTGATCTGGGACTGCCAATATCTAGTTGTGAGATGCATAGAAATTGATATGTTATACCGTAAATCTTGTGCTGCCATGTGGTTAAACTATGTTCTCTATATTTAAAAAATATTTAAGTATGCTTTAACTAAAATTGCTATTGCGCATTTATAGAAGTCTTTGACTCTTTTCTTTTCTTTAGACAAGCAACTTCATCTCGAAACAAGTTTTATAAAATGCGGGATATCACAACTAATAAAACACTTAGGCACCCTTTCTATATTCTGCTCATTTGTTGGTGAATTGTAACATGAACTTAAATAGTCTTTTGTCGAATTATATTGTGTGAAGCACCGACCTATAGCTGATAAAAGGGCCAAAGACATGTCAGAGACCACTTGAAACGCCTTACTACTAGGGCTGGGCGATACCGGCATTTTCGGTATCGGGTATCGATACCAATCGAGGTACCGATACTTACCGATGTATAGGTTCCGACCGCGGTATCGATACATTGGAGTCGATACCTAAGTATCGTTCGTATCGATACCTACGTATCGTACGTATCGATACTTAGGTATCGATATCAACGTTATCCAAGATATCGGACGAACGATAGCCGGAATGGTATCGAGTACTGGACGATGTATCGATACTTCGCCCAGCCCTACTTACTACACGAGGATAACCAATACAAAATAGAATCGCTATCATATTTTTTCCAGAAACAGAACCCAGAGAAAACTGAGACACTCCATCATCTACTACAATATCATACAAAAATATTGGACCTTATTTGGCACTATTTGGACGAGTAACTTTTTTTACAAGACTGCCGGTGGCATCAATACTAATAGACGACCATTTCTCTTTTTTAAAATATATTCTGGCTACGTTTATTTGAATGCTAGAAAAGTAATGGACAAAAAATTTATCTATGTCTATATCTCTCAAATAATTGAAGTAGGGTTTTCGTATTTCACCAACGTTAACGATAATATAGGATCTCTGTGAAACTCGAACTTTTTTTTGCTTTATATTTGGCAACTCGAAGTGCATTTGGATGGAATATTTCTCGGACACTTATTAGCAATTATTTTTTATGAACTTCTATTGTTCGAATACGAAATTCACTTTCACCGCTGCTAAGTCGTCTTAGAACATGTTCACGTTGTTGAACACTGAGGTTTCTTTGTCTACTCTCACGGGCTTGAATAGCGTCGAAATTGCCTTTTATTGTGCAACGTAATATTACGTCATATGTCTGGTTTATTGTCAATAACTGCTAAACATTTAGCTTTACACTTACTACAGTAGCCTTCGATTTTCACACACTTTTCGCATTCAGAGGCCACAACTGCTCTTTTGAAAATTAATCTGCAGGATAATTTACTAACTTGCCAGAATTTGTCATACGACAATTCTTTCAGATCCGGATTTTGAAATCGCTAT
Organism: Popillia japonica; assembly: GCA_004785975.1. Lineage (NCBI taxonomy): Eukaryota > Metazoa > Arthropoda > Insecta > Coleoptera > Scarabaeidae > Popillia > Popillia japonica. Next base: position 30,430 of record SMLS01069067.1, read on the forward strand.
AACTCGGATAATATGAAAGCACAAAATTTTCTTTTTGCGGCACAAAACGGTACAAAATAAGCACAAAATGATAGCATAGTCAAATTTTCGGAATGTGGGGGTGGCGGGGCTGGGGACATGCACCCATGTAGAACAGTTTTGTTAAAAAAAGTATTTATGGTGAGAAGCACGCACGGTCAAATTATACACTAATGAAAAAGTACATGTGAAATTTCTCGTGCGTCCGATATTTGGAAACAAGGAATCTTAAAAGGATTCAATTTCTCACTAGGTATTTCACTTTGCTAATATTTTGTATTTAGAATACTAGACTGTTGGTGTTGCAGAAAATCAGGACAACAAACACTCTGTAGTGCAACTTATACGTTATTGTTCAAATATCATTACTCCAAAATGTTCATATGTTCATTATCTGTCAATGGGAATGACAATTGCATTGTGCCTTTTTTCTCTTTATCGTTATCTTGTTATATCTTTATACTACTTTTATTTTAATTTACCTAGTTATTGGAATTAATTACTTAAGTATTCATTAGTATTTTTTTGTGTTATGTGTGTATTGTATTATATAATTTTTATGTTACCCTGTAAATGGTTTTTGTTGGGTAATAAATACTACTATTATTATTAACAGATAAAATTGTCATTCTTATGATAGGTACATACATGTCAAATCAAAATATAAAGAACAGACTAGTTTTGTACCTTATTAATAATTCAGACGTGACCTATAAACTTATTCTATTCTTGTGAGCAAGCAATTGTACGTCAATTGCGTAGACTACAATTGTTTACTAATACCATTGGCTAATGTTTAATTACTAAATGGTACCTAATTAAATATTAGATGGTTTAGCATGATAAGAATAATTCATATTATACCTTTAATGCTTTATTCATACATTACAACTGGTGTTTTATACATATTTTCTCCAATAATGCCTATTGAATTTTGTTGGAATTTTATCAAGGAATATTTCTAAACTTATAATGCAGTGTGCGACACGATGAGGTACAATATACAATAATGTAGTTATCGCTACCTCTATAGTTGATAGAAACTGCAAGGAATGTAACAACCTGGTAACAACCTTAGAACGAAAATAGCAGCAGTTCAGTGTTCTTCATTTAATATACAACTTTACAAATAGTTCTATAAATATATTGTTGCATGATCTTCAACGAAAACATCTATTGCTATATCATGTATGCCGTTGAGGCGTTTGTGATAACACATTCTGAATATTATGAGGGTCTAGAAATAGGACAACATATGATTTACAATTCTTTTTTTT